>JAJIBD010025969.1:0-163795 GCA_021461705.1 Cryptotis parvus | reverse complement strand
AACACCCTACCCAGGTTTCCAAGCCCAATAGACTGCTGCCACTGGAGAGTGAGCACATGTAAAATCACACGATACACACAGCTTAGAATGAAGGATGAAAACAATCACATAAGACAAAACTGAACAAGGAGAATATGGAAACCCTGAACAGCCAAATTATAAGCAAGGCAACTGAAACAGTACTTAAGAATCTCCCCAAAAACAAATATGCTGATTCAAATGAGTTCATTGATGAGTTTTATCAACTTTCAGGAAAAAAAATTACTACCATTGATCTTTAAACTCCTTCAAAATATCAAAGAACCAGGAGTCTTTTCTAATACCTTCTATGAAGCTAATATCACACTGATACCCAAAGTGGAAACATTTCTGAAAAGGAAAACTTCAGACAAATTTCCTTGAACATTGATGCAAAGTCCTCAACAAAATCTTAACAAATCAAATCCAACAACATAATCACTTGTCTTCCCATTGTTCATCAATTTGCTCAAGCAGGCGCCTGTAATGTCTCCATTGATTGGAAATGAGGTCCACTATTGTTACTGTTTTTGGCATATCAAATACACCACGGGTAGTCTGCCAGGTTCTGCCGTGGCTCTGGGTTCCTCCTGGGGCCCAGTCTTTTCTTGTCAGACCATCAACCATCCAGGGCCCACAGGGCACAACCCTGTGTATAAACAAGCCTGTCTCCTATCTGCCACCTGCCAATGCAGCCAGGCACCACAGTCATACCTGCAATACCTCGAGGGCAGGTATACACTTGGTATACTGAAAAATTAAACTACACATGCCATGAAACAAATATTACTACAGCATTAGTTCTTTCATGATAGTGTATTATTAGATAATTTTTTAGAACATAAAGACATTTTACAGCTATAAACATATGATGGAAATCTTCTTACAAGCAAAAAATATATACCACAACCAAAAGGGATTTATCCCAAGGATGCAGGAATGGTTTAATATATGCAAACAATTAACAGAAAATACATCAATAAACAAAAGATAAAAATCATATGATTATATAAATCAATGCAAATAAAGCTTGACAAGTCCCAACATCCATTTATGATAAAATATGTCAATAAAATAGGAGTGGGAGAAACCTTCCTCAAGATAATAAGACTATATCTAAAAAACTCACTGCAAATTCTGTTTTTAATGGTGAAAAAGAGAAAGCTTTCCCAGTGAGATCAAGTACAAGGCAAGGACGTCTGCTGTCTCCTCTCTTATTTAGCATTGTAATAGAAGTCCTCAAAACAGCAACAGTCAGGCAAGAAAAGGAAATCAACAAGTCTAAATTGTAAAATAAATAAAATTATCTCTAATAGCAGATGACAGTATATTAGACCCCAAAAAATACACCACCCAAGAAAACACCTTCTAGAAACAATAAACCAATACAGAAAAGTGGCTTGCTACAAATTCAATACAAAAAAAAATGCAGTTCTATTCCTATGTATAAATAATGACTCTGAAGAAAAAGATATCTAATGACCCACACTATTCAAAAAGTGTTCAACCACCGAGCACTGCCAGGAGTAATTCCTGAGTGCAGAGCCAGGAGCATCCCCTGAGCATTGCTGGTGTGACCCAAAAAAAAGCAAAAAAAAAAAAAAAGAAGTGTTCAAGAATACCTATAAGTCAACCTAAAAAAGAGGTTGGAGATCAAAACAGAGCAGAATATATATATATACATATAATATATATTTTATATATATTATATATTTATATATATATATAATGACAATTCCTCAGATATATGGTCAGATGAGAGGCACAGAGAGCATAAAATGAAGGAAAGACAGCCTCTTCAACAAATGAATGACTGGATAACCACATATAAAAAGTTAAAACTGTATCTGTGTCTCATACTTCACACAAAAGTTAATTTGAAGTGGATCAAGAACCTTGAGATCAGACTGATTTTATAAAATTGAGGAAAATATAGGCAGAATGTCCCAAGATCTGGACCTCAAAAGAATCTTCAATGATACAATGCCACTGGCAAAAGAACAGAATAAAAAATAAATATGACTACATCAAATTAAGAAGGTTCTGCATGACAATAGAAACATGGGCTAAAGTGAAGACATTTGTGGTCAATACATCAGGTAAAGGGTTGCTATGCAGGATACAAAATTCGATACAAACATCAGCAACAATAATATCACAGAACATATCATAAAATGGTGAGAAAAAATAAACAGAGACAATGAATGGCCAACAGGTATATTAAAAAAGCATTTACTATCATTTATTATCAAGGAAATTCAAACCAGGACAACAACGAGATATCGTCTCATGTGAGTGAGAACTGTATATACAAAAATACTGGGAAAAATCTGTTGGTGGGGATGTGGCAAAAAAGGGTACTTAGCCACAGAGGGTGGAAATGTTGTCTGGTTCAACCCCTGTTGAAATCAGTACCGGAGGGTTCTCAGTAAACTAAAATTAAGCTACAATATAATTCAGCAATTCCATTTTTTAGGCCTCTATCCCCAGAACATAAAAACATTCACTCTAAAGGGCAGATGAACACCACTAATCACTGCAGCACTCAGTTAAATAACTGAAATTTGGAATGAAACTGAATGTCCAACAACAGATCAGTGGATCATGAAGATGTGGCACACACACACACACACACACACATACACACACATACACACACAACCCAGTGAAATATTACCTGGCTGCAAAAGAATGATGAAATCATGTGCTTTGTTGCTACATAGATGGAATGAAGTAAGCCAGAAGAAGGATAAACATCAGATAATATTACTTAAGTGTTGTATTTAGAGTAACTGAATGAGGAAATGCAGTAGTTTAAAGGGGGTGTCTAGATCATCCCTTGACCTCAGAATAATATAGAGAGGAAAAGGAAAAAAAACAGAGTGAAGAGAAGGGAGAAAATAGATAGATTAGAAGCAATGGGTCAGGAGTTACGGGAACTTAGATACACAGGTGGTATTAAAGAATGATAAAGCTAAATAACCAAACTAGAGTCAACAGTGCTGAAGTCACAAGACTCAAATTTTAATAAGCAAACTTAAAAGGTGCCTGTCAAGATGGCAGGATGGACTTGGGTGGCTGGGAGGCTAGAAAAGGAAACCTGTTTACACTGGTGGAGGGAAATCGATTCTGGTAGCAGAATTGGTGTATATAACATTGCATGACTAAAACTCAACTATGAATAAGTCTATAAATCATTATGCTTTAATAAAATAAAATTTGAAAGTAAACTATTAATCATTTATATAGAGAGGACATATATACATGTGATTATAACATATATTACATATATATGACATATTTATATGTAAGAGAGGACATTTAAGTATAAAAGCATTGATATATACATATCAGACATATATTTCACCACTTTTACATGTGTGTTCTCTCTTCTCCCTCCCCCATTCTTAGTATGCATTCATTAATTTATACAATCAGTGAGCACATCTTAAATCTTAGGAACCATTTCATAAGGAAAGGTAGAGTTGGTCAGAGCAAGCAAAGTGGAGCTTACAGTCTGGACAGAAATACACAGAAGTAAATATAATTTTAGTAGATTGTGATAAGTGCTATGACAGAGGAAGTACAAGGCATTATTAGAGCACAGAGAAACGGAATTCAACATAGTTTTGGAAAAACTGAAAGTATTATATATAATATTGAAACTGAAACCTTTAATAAAAGGAAGAGATGATAGTATCAGAAGTATATACCATTTTAACACATTAGTATAAATTGCCAAAATGCCTTCAAAAAAGATTGCACCACTTAAATCTCCACAGAGAATGTGTAAGATAATATTGACACGTATATTGAGTAACACTGATGTTGAATAACAATATTGAGCCGATTTGAAGATGAAAATGATACTTGTATTTCCTTGATTTAAATTTCTTTGACTACTAAGCAAACTTGAATTTATTTTATTTCTTCATAAACCTTATGTTGTTCTTTCACATTCTTTAAGCTTGATGTTTTAAGGGAAATCAAATACTATTTTATTTGACTACTTAACTATTTGGAAGGAGGATAATACAGAAGGCAATGTGCTTGCCTTGCATGGGAACTGGGTTCAATTCCCAGCACTCCATATGGAGTGAGCCCTGAGTCCTGCCTGAGTTCTGACTCTGAGCACAGAGTCAGAAATTAAGCCTGGATACCACAGAGTTTGGGCAAAAGGGCGACTGCTCAAAGACAATAGAAACAAAGAACATAAGAGCTGGTCTTCAGTAGAAAGCATGACAGTAGGGGTGAAGCATAGCGTGGTGGTAGATGGAAATAGAATAGAGAAGAGAAAACTTCAACAATAGTTGAGGGAAGTGATCAACCAAGAGGAGAAAAGGGTTTTGAAAGGTGGTCAAGTATTTTGCATGAAGCCCTATCAGTAACAGTATTGAAAACTTTTTTTAAAGTGCCTGTCATAGAGACAGACTAATGGTGAGGGGAGAGGGAGACATTGGTGGTGGGAAATGAATAACTGGAAAGGGGAGTGTCTGAACATTGAATGTGTGAAACCCAATAAGTTTGCAACCCATGGTAACTAAATAAAACTAAAGTTTTTAAACCCAAAAGGTAGAAATATTTTGAAATTTTCTTCTCCGTTTCCTGGCTCATCTTGATAAAACCTTATCAGTAGCCCTCTAAAGTAAACTTTTCTCTCTCTACCAAGTTTAAATACCTTGTAATTCTAATCTACTGTCTACTATTTTTATTTCTCATTATGCTTTCACAAAATATTCATGAAATTCTTTTTCTAGTTCACATAAAACTTCCATGTTCCTTGGATTTAGATTAGCGTCATATACTTCCATAATTCACCAAGTCTTGTTATTGCATTGATAAGTTAAATGTCCTTGGACAGTCCTAATAATTATCTTCTAAAAACTTCATCTCAATATTTTCTCATTTATTTTTTTTTTGTTTTTAGGTTCACCATTTGCTTTTAACTTTTATGTCCAAAAATTAAATTTATATTAAAATTTAATACCAAAGGTATTGGGTGACATGGCCTAGATAACTTTGGATCTTTGCTGTTTAATCTACTTACAATTTAAGCTATTTACATGTCTTTAAGCCAGGGTTCATGCTAAAGAGATCTCTCTTTGGGGGGCCGGAGCGATAGCCCAGCCGGTAGGGCGTTTGCCTTGCACGCGGCCGGCCCATGCCAGCCTGGGTTCCATCCCCGGCATCCCATATGGTTCCCCAAGCACCGCCAGGAGTGATTCCTGAGTGCAGAGCCAGGAGAAACCCCTGAGCATTGCCGGGTGTGACCCAAAAAGCAAAAAAAAAAAAAAAAAAAAAAAAAGAGATCTCTTTTGTGTAAATACTGACAGAGGGTGTGGCAATTATAGGGGTCATTGCTATCTAGATTGGGCACAATTTCTCTTAACACCCACTGGTACCAGCTTGAGACAATTATAATTTATCAAGGAGACCACCACCCTGGCTACTTTGAGACTACCATTTATCAACTCTGCCAGTATCAAAGGTGGGATCATGTTAGTTTGCCCTCAGACAGGCAAGTATAACCCTTTCAGTATACAGATGACAGGACACTCAGAATTACCCTGGTGCAGAGTAGAAATAGAAGGACCTTGTGGGTACCATCTCAGTTGAATGAAGTCAATGGCCTGAAATTATGATTCTCCCCATTAAGACGTATTTCTTTATACCAGCCCACTCATTTCTCTCCCCCCAGTGTTTTGACATAAGAGATTAATCTCAGAGGAAGGGACTAAGCCCTGGCATCATCATTTGTTTAGACCTGAAACAGAGGTTTGGCACTACCTAACATCTACACATGAAAGTTGATTCCTTGATCTTTGTTAACGCAACCCACCCTGAAGAAAGGATCTGGCTTTTGAGTATAAAGAGGGACTGACTTGGGGAAAATCCATCCATTTTGTTGGGAAGACCTGGCCTGAGTGCATGGTCAGAGGTCTGGTCAAGAGCTAGAGGTCTACAGAATTCCATTATCTTGAATTGTAGTAGCAGAGCTTGTTTTATTATTGGTAATTATTAATGACTTTTAGAACTGAGCTGAACTAGTATTTATTCATCAGATGGCAGTCCTCGAGATAAAAGGGAACTTTTTAATCTCAAGTTGGGATAAATATTGTTGGGGACCCCAATGGCTCCCTGATAAAAAGGTATAACATAAAATGTATTTTATTACTGGATTGACAATCAAAAAATAAGCACTGGCATGTATAGACACTTTTCCAAAGAAGATACACAGAATTCATAGACACATGAAAAATTGTTCAACATCACTCATTATTAAAAAATGAAAACAATACTGTGATACTATATCATCTAACCCTCAGGAGAATGCACCATATCAAAAAGAATTGTTGATCAGTGAGAAATTTACAGTGGTGGGGGAAATAAAGGATTTGTATTGAATGGAGCGAGATGTAGAGACAATGGTAAATGGAATTGAAAATATGGTGTGTACAGCAGTGTTGGAACATTTTATGCATGAAGTCCTACATTAAAAGTATTGTAATCCATGGTGGCTAAAATTAAATTAAAAATAATTTAGAAAAAAGATGGAAATAGAGGCTGGAAATGAAGCTCATGAATAGAGCACTTACATTATATGAAGCCCTTAATTTGATTCTCAGCACACAAAAAAAGACCTCTCCAAAACAGAAACAAGTGCAGCTGTGGAGAAAAGAAACAACAACTCTGATACTGTTTCTTAGAATGTGAAGTGGTACAGCCAATATACAAAACAGTATGGAGATTAATTTAAAAACTAATGGCTGAGAGGAGAGGGGGCATTGTTGGTGAGAAGTGAATACCTGTGAAAAGGTCAGTGTTGGAATATTCATTTTGATAAAGTGATACTACTCTTAGGCTCTCCATTGAAGATGATTATCTGAATTATCTGAAAACACTACTTCAAGAAGATATTTGCAATGCTATATTTCATAGCAACATTAGTCACACTAGTCAAAACATTGACTCAACCTCAATGTCCATCAACAGATGACTGGATAAGAATAGTATTATATAGATTCAGTGAAAACTATCTTGCCATGAAGAATGTGTTATTGTGCAGTTTGGGTCATAATGAACAACTTTGAAGGAGTTATATAATGACTAAAGTAAGAATATAAAAATATATTTCAAATTGATTCACTGTTATATGGAAAAAGAATCTCTAAAGCAAACTGGTCCCTTCTCTGTCTTACCTAACCTTTGACTCCCACACACTAGCAGTATATTCCACCTACTGACAAGATCTCCTGATCCATATTTTGCCTGGTCTTGGATATTAGTATCACGCTATTTTTTTTGCCTTTTTGGGTCACACCCGGTGATGTTCAGGGGTTTCTCCTGGCTCTGGACTCAGGAATTACTCCTGGCAGTTCTCCGGGAAACATATGGGATGCCAGGGATTGAATCTGGGCCGGCATGGGCTGGCCACGAGCAAGGCAAATGCCCTACCTGCTGGACTATCACTCCGGCCCCTCACTCTATTTTTGTATTCCACAAATAAATGTGGTCATTCATATCTGTACTTTTCCCTCCGGCTAAATTCACTCAGCATGATACTCTTTATGTCCATACATTTATAGGCAAATTTTATAACTTTGTTTTTCCTAATAGCTGCATAGTATTTCATTGTGGCATGGGAAAAGAAAAGAATTTCTAAAACATATAAAATGGAAAGCAACAACAAAACTTATTCTTAAATTCAGTGAAAACTAGTGGTTACCAGAGGAAAAGGACAGTAGAGCGAAGTAATGTGCAGAGATATTTTGGATGATGGGTGTAGTGTCTGTAGTGGCTGAACTGGTGACATGTATGCACTCCATAGATAACCATAGTGGTATACAAAGCTAAACATGCACAATTTCAAATTATTTCATACCAATGGTAAGTCAACAGCCACCAAAACATTTGGCTTGCAAGTACATATAACTCAAAATTCTGTATTATAATATTATATTGTTTCCTGAAGTTGACTGAGGAATTAAAGCATGAAAATATGTTTTGAAGAAATATATGCTTCACCTTAAATTCTTATACATTATCATTTTTATTGAATCACAAAGTTGTTTATGATTGGGTTTCAGTCATACAATGCTCTAACACCCATCCTTCCTTCCACCAGTGTACATTTACCACCACCAGAATCCCCAGTTTCTCCCCCACCAGCCCCCACCCACTCACCCCCCCCCACCTATCTATATTGCAGGCACCTTCTTCTTGTTCTCTTTTTCTCTCCTTTAGTGCATAATGGTTTTTAATACAGGCACTAAGAGGGCATCGTGTTTGTTCAGGGCATTCTGTATTTTTATCATGAAGGTACAGCTGGGATAGCTTTTCTTTTTTTTAACTGATGGAGGCTTTGGGGTATGGACATGACTCCTGGGACTTCCAGAAGTACAGGGAGGTTGGGGGAGGTATCTCATTCCTACCCTGAGAAAGCTTGGAGATTTCACTTATAAAATCCACATACCCAAATTTTCAGCAGATTAATCTCTCAGTGAGATGTCCTGAGATAGTGGAGTCCAGTCAGGGTCATGGACGCAATTTTGGATTGTGGGAATGAGCAATGGCGAGGGGTCTGCTTGGGTGGGCACTGGCACACCTGCCTCCCTTTGTCACTCTTGTCACTTATCTTCCCATTGTTTATCGGTTTACTCAAGTGGGCGCCTATAACATCTCCATTTTGGGGGAATGAGGTCCATTATTGTTACTGTTTTTGGCATATCGAATACACCATGGGTAGCTTGCTGGGCTCTGCCATGGCTCTGGGTTCATCCCAGGGGATCCAGTATTTTTCTGTCAGACCATCAACCATCCAGGGCCCACAGGTCAGAGCTCTGGGTGTAGACAAGTCTATCTACCCAGATCTATTCAGTTTTGTGTAGGAGATTAGTTGGGGTTTTGATCTCCCTGGTCTGCACTCTGCTGCAAAGCCAAAGGCCGACAGATTTCAATTATTGTTGCTCTCCCTAACACATAATATCCAAGGGACATTCATATTCACCCACACAGAAAGTCATTAAATTTTTGTTTTGTTTTGTTTGAGGGGCTTGGAGATCACACACTGCTGTGCTTACTGCTAACTCTTGACTCAAAAATCAGAGATCACTCCTAGCAATGACTGGAGAAACATATACAGTGCCAGGGATTAAATCAGGGTCCTTGTGCACAGGCAAGGACTTTAACATTTGAACTATCTCTTTTGCCTCATCATTTTGTTCACTTTAATTCACTAAATCATTTCTTTTGTTCTTTCATTCAAATATCTATTATTTATAGTTGATGTAATCCAGTCCATTTTTTTTGGAGGCTTATCTTCTCCCTTTCTTTCCTCTTTGATAATGAAAACATTATCATTCTTGTCAGCTTGTCCCCCACATTGTTAGTGATTTTCCAGAAGTTTCAGTTATTTATAGCTGAAAATGAGAACTTTATTCCTGTCACTGGATCTTCATTTCCTCTGAGACCAGTGTTAATTTTTCCTTCAACTTTCTTCCCACTGTAATGTCTTTTCAATACCCTTTCCTCTCTCCTGACGAGTGGCTGCTGCTCTTTACTGATAGTGCTTTGGCGTGCTCTGAAGATGCTAAAGACCTACCTACAAGTAATTTAACCAGCTTTCAGATTACAAAAATAAATTGTTCCTTTGAGGAGCCTAGCTATTATCCCCTTTCCTCTACTCTGCAGTAATTTTCCTCATGCACATTGGGAGGTTTCTACTTAGTATCTCTGAATGAAGCAAAATACTGTCCAATAAACTGCCTATTTCTCCTGGCATGGGGCTTGGGTTATTTAAATATCTTTTCATATCATGTGTGTCTAAAGCTTGACGTGCCTTCCTCCAACTCCAATCACATTTTTTGGGGCTTCTACAGTGGTGCTGGAGGCTACTACGTCTACAACTTGGGATGTGTAGAAAGCCGTGGCATGACAGTGATACACTTGAAAAGTCAGACATGTGCTCCTGGCCTTTGAGCTATCTTTGAGCCCCTAATTCATATTTTCTGGAAGACCACTAAACTCTAGGAGTTTGTACTGCCTACATTCTCATCAATTGCAACTCATAGAAAAATTAAAATTTAACCCCCTAGCTCTAACTAAAGGGACTATTATCTACTCCTGGATCTCTACCAAAGAACCTTTTGAGGGCTAAAGGGGGTAACGACTTTAACCTCCCAAGATTAAAAGATGCTGCCATATATTTTCCAATTTCCTAATCTGTACTTTGTTTGCAATTGCTTTCTCTTATTAGCTGTTGTAGTTGTAAAATAAAGATGCCCAGAAGTGTACTTGTAAAAATTAGAGATTTTCTTTCGTTTTTTAAAGTATTTTATTATACCACCGTGAGATACACAATCACAAAGATAGGCAATTAAAAAGTTCATAACTGAGTTTTGGTCATACAATGTTCCAGCACCATCCCTCAACCAGAGCCCATCTCCCACCACCAACTACCCGGTTCCCTCCCCTCTCCCCCAGCCTTCCTCCATGGCAGGTTTCCCATTTCTTTCCCTTTCTCTCTCTCTCTCCCTTCCTTCCCCTGCAGACTATGGACTACAGAACATATATTAAAGGGTTGTCATGTGTATCCTTTTGCCTGTATTTAATGCTCAGTTCTAGGTTGGCACTAGTACCCTCGACAATTGTCAGCAAACTGTTCCATTCTCTGTCCTATCCAGCCTCTGACTCCCACAGGTTTGCGACAATTTCCACCCTTGACAAGACCTCCTGATACAAGGTCATGTTTCACTTGACCTTGGATATTGGCATCACAATATATACATATATGCCATGCAAATAAATGCAGTCATTCTGTATCTGTCTCTCTCCTTCTGGAAATTTCACTCAACATAATCTTCTCCATGTCCATCTATTTATAGGCAAATTTTATCGCTTCATTTTTTCTAACAGCTGCATAGTATTCCATTGTGTAGATGAACCAATGCTTCTTTATCCAGTCATCAATTCTAGGGCACTCTGGTTGTTTCCAGATTCTGGCTATTGTGAATAATGCTGCTATGAACATAAAAGTAGGGATGGTGTTTCCGCTGCATATTTTTGGTTTCCCAGAGTATAATCCCAGGAGTGGTATGGATGGGTAAAATGGGAGTTCAATTTCTAGTCTTTGGAGGAATGTCCATAGTGTTCTCCAGAAAGGCCGTACCAGCCTGCATTCTTTCAATCTGCATCCATCGCCAACAATGGATGAGTGTCCCCTTTTCTCACATCCATGCCAGCACTTGTTCTTGTTCTTTTGAATATGTGCCAGTCTTTGTGGTGTAAAATGATATCTCATTGTTGTTTTGATTTGCATCTCTCTGATGATTAGTGATGAATTAAAACAGTGTGGTATTGGAATAAAAACATACCTGTGGACCTATGGAATAGAATTGAATATCCTGACACCCAACCTCAACCACATGATCGTTTAATCTTTGATAAAGGTGCAAAGAGTCCAAAATGGAGTAAGGAAAGCCTCTTCAACTAGTGGTGTTGGGAAAACTGGCAGCAACATGTAAAAAAATGAATTTGGACCTCTGTCTAACAACATGCACAAAAAATTAGATCAAAATGGATTAAAGATCTCAATATCAGACTTGAATCCATAAAGTACATTGAAGAAAATATAGGAAAAACCCTCCACGACATTGAAGCTAAAGGCATCTTCAAAGGTGAAACATCACTAACAAAGCAACTTGAAGAGAAGATAAACATATGGGACTACGATCACGATCACGATCTTCCCGTTGATCATCTATTTGCTAGAGCGGGCACCAGTAATATCTCCATATGTCCTGTCTCATGCCAGTAGAGCCAGGGGCATTGGCTTGCTACAGGAACATAAAGAGCCTCAAACCATTATATTAGGTCATGGGAATGACTACATGAAACTAAAAAGCTTCTGCACCTCAAAAGAAACAGTGGCTAAGATACAAAGGCAGTCCACAGAATGGGAAAGAATACTCACCTAATACCCATCTGATAAGGGGTTAATATTCAGGATATATCAGGCACTGGTAGAACTTTACAAGAAGAAAACAAACAACCCCATCAAAAAATGGGGAGAAGAAATGCACAGAAACTTCAACAAGGAAGAAATTCAAATGGCAAAAAAACATATGAGATTTTCTTAAGACTATGTATTTTGTGCCCATTTTTACACTAGTAAGACCACAAAAATCATTCACAAGCTGTACTCTCTAAAGGTCACTGTAATCAACTTTCTATGATGACTGTTGTAAAATATTTTAAAAGCCATTAAAGTTCGACTCAGAATGAAATGGGTTTTCCTATTTTATTTTAAAATTGTCTTCAGCATGTGCTAGAGATGGGGAAAATGCCATAGTGTCTATGCAATTTCAGATGCTTTTTTTTTTCTTAGTTGGGCCTAAAATAAAAATACTAGAAATAAATTTATTTTCCTTTCCCTATAAATGTGTAGAAAGCAAATTTATGGAAACCTCTGTAATTTGGATTTGAAAGGTAATGTTCAGATCATCTTTCTTATGTACTAATTTTGCAAATGAAGAAAGTGAAAATAAGAATAAAATAGTTGCACAAATTAAAATATCAAAAGAACTGGTATGAAAACACACTTCAGAGAGCACTTGTTCAAATTATTTCCCATGAATTCATTTTGCCTTTATTATTACTACCATTGTCAGTGCTTTCTTTACAAAAAGAAAACTTCAACTGTCTTCAGGAAGATAACAGCCCTGAGCAACAACTGGAAAAACAGTACAACTGTCATCAAGTCTGTCAGTTCCAACTCCTTCAGACTGGTACTGAATGCACTGCCAGATGAAGGTCTTCATGCATATCTTCCTCCAAGTGAAAATGTAAATGCAGCAGAAATGTAAAATTATTCAAGGAAAGTAATTTTTCTTCCTCTATCTCCAGCTGTATGTTAATCCACATCTGAGTGTGTGATAAGTAGAAAACACTACTCCCCAGAGCTGGGGGACATAAACAAACACACAAACACCTTAACCCAAGTACTGTCTTTCCAGCCCTTTTTCTTGTTTGGTTTCTGGTCTAACCTCTATGTTTTTAATCTATTTTGTATTACGTTTTGTGCATGGGATGAGATCACTGATTCACTTTTTATTCTTTGGTACGTGGCTATCCATTTGTTCCAACATCATTGGTTGAAGAAAATTTTCTTTCTCCTTTTAATGTTCTTGGCTTCCATTTTGTAAATTAGTGGCACTAATATGCGATTGAGAAGCCCTGTTCTTTGCCATAGCCTGGTCTAAACTGCCACATAAGTATGTGCCAGGACACCTGTCAGCTCAACTCCTAATTCATGTTTCAACTAATATAATTCACATCCTTACTTCATAGTTGCACTATTTTGAAAACTTGCTAAAACTTCTAGTGAGGTTTCTTATCAGAAATGGAAGCAATAACTCTACCTCAAGAGAAACTATTATGATTATTAACATGAAATCACTGCTACATTATAGATTGTGCTACTGGGTCTTTACTTATTAACATGCATTTTCAAGAAATATTAGATTTTTTTGTATTCACAAAAGTTATGGAAATAATTTTAGTCCTTCTAATAAGCCTCTTAATTGAATATACTTCTTCCCTTTTAACAACTTAGAGATTTATGTTATCTTATATACTAATATATTTATTCATGTAATAAAATATTCTACATCCCTTCTATGGGCCAGTACTATTCTAAGCTCATGGGATACACCAAAATACAAAATGGACAAAAGTCCTGATCCCAAGAATGTTATTTTCTAGGATGTGGAGAGAAGAATATAAGAATTTATAAGCATCTTTGAAACTTGCAACTGATGTAAAATTGAGAGCACTTAAAAGAGTTATTTACAGTAAAGAGATGAAATACTTTTATTTAAATGCAGAAATAAATTCAGACAATTTTATTTTTTAAAGCTGGCAAGAAAATGACCTAGTCAAATTTACAGATATGTGTAGGAAGAGTCCATCAGGAAATGGAAAGGGCCAGTGCAATTGTGTTGTGTACAGTGTGATCAAGAAAAGGAAAGGGCAATATGACTAATTCAAAGTGATAAAGCAGCCCTGGGAAGCCAAAAATGAGAAACACCATCTGCACTTTTATGTTCATAGCAGCATTACTCACAATAGCCAGAGTCTGGAGACAACCAGAGTGCCCGAGAACAGATGACTGGATAAAGAAATTTTTGGTACATCTACACAATGGAATACTGTGCAGCTGTTAGGGAAAACGAAGTTATAAGATTTGCCTGTAAATGGATGGACGTGGAGAGGATCATACTAAGTGAAATTAGCAAAAGGGAAAGGGACAGATACAGAATGACCACATTTATTTGCGGGGTATAAAAAAATAGTATGATACCAATATCCAAGGTCAGGCAAAACAAGGATCAGGAGGTCTTGTAAGTGGGTGGAATCTACCACAAGTGTGTGGGAGTCAGAGGTTAGGTAAGACAGAGAAGGGAGACATGTGCTAACAATTATTGGAAATTATAATACTAACCTAGAACTAACACTGAATGTAGGCAAAGGAATATGCATGATAACTTCTAAATGTGTGTATGGCAAGCCACAATGTTTAAGAGAAAGAAGAGAGAGAGAGAGAGAGAGAGAGAAGAAGAGAGAGAAGCAAAGTGCCTGCCATAGAGGTAGGCTTGGGGAGGGAGTAGGGAATCAGGGACTTTGGTGGTGGGAAATAGCACTGGCAGTGGGGTGGGTGCTGCAACACTGTATGACAAAACCCAAGCATGAACATCTTTGTAATTATATATCTCACGGTGTATAAAAAAACTTTTTTTTAAAAAGTGAGAAAGACGTGTACTAATAATAGATGACAGAAAGAGGAAAATGGCAAGACGCTTAGATTATATGATATTTTTCTCCTCTTGGTTCTCATATTTGAAAAAATAGACTGGATAATGTGATAAACTAGAAAACGAGTTTTATTAGTAGTATTACAGAGTTGTGACCACAAACTGGCTATCCGCAGGGATTACTCCTGACTGTGGTCAGGGATGACTCTTTGACAGGGCTTGTTCTCTCTGGGCCTTGTTCTCTAATACCTTATAAGAACTAGGCCACATCATTGATTGCATCTTAGCCTCTCTATCCCTGAAAAGAAAAAGTATCTTGGATCAAGGGCTACAGCAACAATACAGTGGGCAAGGCATTTGCCTTGCACATGGCCTACCTGAGTTCAATCCCTAGCATCCAGAGTAATTCTGGAGTGCAGAGACAAGAATAATTCCTGAATATTGTCAATTGTGGACCCAAAACAAAAAAATCAGAATGTACCTTGGATTATTAGATCAATAAATCCAAATAAATCCACTCTTTTAAAATCATGAAAATATTAAATCTATAATCATGAATAAATATTTCCAGGCAGGTTTCTTAGAACCCAAAGCCAAAATCTTCTTACATTTCCATCTCTTTTCTCTTATCAATCTTGTTTTGTCACCCAAAAGTGTGAATAAGATATGTCACAGCTTTATTGATTTTAATTTAAAGGTCACATCTTTTTTGGAAAAGGGAATGTAATTGGCACTTTTGGTGTTTTCTTTATATTTATCACAACTTAAAGGCCATCAGAAATGTTATAAAAGTAGTGAAGAAAAATGATTTGAGTTATAAATTTTAGAATCATACATATATTAATCATACATATACATATATACATACATATATATTAATATTATAAATTTTAGAATCATACATATAAATGTAAATGCGATTTACATTTAATATATGTAAATCGCATTACATATATTAAAAATGAAAGAGAAAAATAATCAGTTATGTATTTTTCTGATTTGACTTTTTGCTCTTATTTTCTTTGTCTTATTTTAGGGTGCCATATTACCTAAAGAAAAATAATATTTCAGACATTGCTTTTGAAACCTCAGTTCACAAATATTCAAGGTCTTTCCTCTGACAATTTAATCATATAAGACATTTCAAATTATTATATTTGGGGTGGGGGCCATACCAGGTGATGATCAGGGCTACTCCTAACTCTGTTCCCAGGAATTACTCATGATGTTATTGGGGGAATATATGGGGTGCAAGGACTGAACCTGGGGCAGCAACATGTAAGGCTAATATCCTACCTTTTATCACCCTGGTCCCAAAATTTCAATATATTAAATAATCAATGCTTGTCTCTTATTGTAAATCACTTGATCACTTGATATCCCATTATTCATCGATTTGCTCGGGCGGGCACCAGTAATATTTCCACTTGACCCTATCACGTGCCAGTGTAGCCCAATGGCATCTGCTTGCTTCCAGAATACGAAGAGTGTCAAATCGTTCATTCAGCATCTTGACGAAGAAGTCTGACCATCTTGTAGGTGGGCGGCCAGGTGATCTTTTGACATCCCATGGAATCCAGTTGGTAATGACTCTAGTCCAGTGGTTGTCTCCAAATCGCATTACATATCCAGCCCATATGTATTTAGGTTTACTTTTCTTATTTTTCATCTTAACAATATCAGAGTACATTATTAAAAATTATTGATAAAAGTGGGTTATTGTAAATTGATAATGAATGACTCCAAACTTAACAGGATAAAACATCTATAATTGATGGGTGAAGGGCTGAACCACACCTGGTGGTGCTCAAGGCTAACTCCTGGCTCTGCATGTGGGGTCAGTCCTGAGAGGGATTCTGAGATCTATAGGGTATAGAATATCAAAGCTGGGTCTGCAATGTGCAAGGCAAATGTCTACCTCCTTATTATCATCTGTTTAGCCCCTAAACTCTCCATGATTTTCAGAACTCTATAACTACTTTTTTTTATTAATATCGAATGCTTTATTCTGATCAGTAGGTTACTGATACCATGGTTATACACTTTTAATCTTGACCAATGCCTCCACAGTTACAAACTCCATAAGAGAATATATTATATCATATTCTTACTAATAAAACTTATCTTTTAGATAGCACATATCACTTCTACTTGAATGTAAGTAGCTAAGATAAATAATATTATCTTACTTCTCACTCTGGGAAACAAAAACAGAACAAAACACTGAAAAACACATCCTCAGATCTTTCTGGAACAACTTTCAAAGAGCTTTAATTAATTGTAACCCTGAGATTCTTTTATTTTGCAGTATTCTTTCTGACATTTTGAATTCTTTACTTCTTAGAGTAAATTTCACAAAAACTCTTTAGTTGAGGTAGAATATAAATAAATGAAAGAAAGTCCCAGGGATCCCAGTGGGAGTCAGAGATCAGAAACCTCTAAACAAAATGTTATTGCCCAAATGAACCCAATGATCTGAAATTCCATGGCAAAAAAAAAGTGTTCTATTTTTTTATTTTATTTTTATTTATTTATTTTTCTTCTTGGTCATATCCGGCAATGCTCAGTGGTACTCCAGGCTCTTCACTCAGGACTTACTCCTGGTGGTGGCTCAGGGGACCATATGGGATGCTGGGGATTGAACCCGGGTCAGCCGTGTGCCAGGCAAACACCCTACCGGCTGTTGTTTCCACTTTAATTCCTATCTTTCCTGTTCATCATGATATTTCTTCTGCTCCCAGGAAGAGTCATCACTCTGACATCAAAGTTGTTTTTCAGGACTTTTCTATCAACTATCTGTTGCAGAACTCCTCCAAGAGCCTCTGCATCTGCCCTGGATTGCCTCCTGCAGGTCACCTCGTAGATAGGAGGGTAATCTAAATGTGGAAATTTATCTGACCATGTATTCTGTACTGGCTGGTATAAATATTCTCTCATGCTACCACAATCATCGTGGGACTAGCTAAATCTTACCAGCATATTTGCCTGGCCATGTTGGATCTCTAAGTAATTAGACCAGAGAGAAATGCTGTTTGCCTCCAAGCAAGCAAGCATGTCTCCCTGATAACTCACTGTCTTCCCGTTCATCATCGATTTGCTCGAGCGGGCCCCAGTAACATCTCCATATGTCCTGTCTCATGCTAGTAGAGCCCAAGGCATCTGCTTGCTCCAGGAACATAAAGAGCCTCAATCCATTCCGAATGAGGCCTATAGCTGTTACTGGTATTTGGCATATATATCAAATACAACACGGGTAGCTTGCCAGGCTCTGCCGCTGCAGGTAGCATACTCTTGTAGTCATCTCTAAGTTCAGCATTTATTGATGAACCGGCGCAGTGCGCCGCGCGAGCCAGGAGCTGATAGGCTGGTCTGCTGGGTGGAGTTCTGACAAGAGAGAAGTCCGGATGTGGAAAATGGAGGCCCTCATGGAGTGGGGGGTCGTCTGGCTTGTTGCGAGGCTCTGCTGGGATGGTGGGCCAGGGCTAGAACCCACCATCCCTCCCGGGCGCCTCGTGAGCAGCTGGTCACAGGGAGAGTCAGTAGCAGCTCTGCCCCATGTCTGCGAGTCTCTCTGATAACTCAAAGGCAACTAAAATACAAAACTACCGTGAAGTAGACGAGACTCTTGTGAAGGCTTGGAGAAATATATAACTGGCATTAGTATTAGTCTTTGGTACAGAGACATGCCATCTCAGAAACCCCCTTTTTCTACTCTATAAGGCATTTCCAGGCAGATCTTGGCTCAAAACATTAGCATATAATAGGGTCTAGGTGAGGTGCTGGGAGAAATTACCTGAGGGCATTTGACCCTTCCTGCTTCCCATTATAGTGGGAGGTCTGAGTTGCAGTGGTATAAAACAGCCTGCTTCTTCTCTCTCTCTTCTTTTGGGCTCTCTTTGGGGCGTGCACTCTTCCTGGGAGTCTTGTCTTTGTCTCCTAGTCTCTACAGGGCCTTAACACGTGGTGGCCTCCATCTTGGCCTACACGTGACTGGGGTTCTAGCCGGGAATCCTAAGCAAGGGTTTTTTCTATTGCTGATTTGTATGCCTGAACCTGTGATAAGTAAAGCATTTTAGAACTGCATCAGATTCCTGAGTCTTCATCCATTCCCCGCCGGCTCGGAGGTAGAAGGGAACTCACTTCCCGGCACTGTTGGGGACCCCAGCGGCGTTCCATGACAACTATCAATTATTCAAAGGCCTCGATTTTGTAGAAAACACAATTATACATACACAATTACATGCACACACACACACACAAAGCTTAATAGGAAAAGCAGAGTAGATCACATAGGCTATCAACTCCAAATTATTGAAGAAACAGTCAGACCTCTCATTCATTTCCTAGTTGTCTTTGCTTAATTACTAGTGCTAATAAAGTGTTGTTTGTGAATGCAAAAATATCAGTCTCATTCCCAGGTTGCAACATCCCCATTCAGAACTCAGCTCTTTAACAAAATCACCCATGTTTTCTTTTTGTGACATTTCCACTCAAAATTCTCGGTGTTTCGACAAGATTCAACTCAAGGGCCAGAGCGATAGTCCAGTGGATAGGGTATTTGCCTTGCATATGGCTAGTCTGTGCCAGCCCGCGTTTGATCCCTGGCATCCCATATGGTCCCCCGAGCACCACCAGGAGTAATTCCTGAGTACAGAGCCAGGAGAAACCCCTGAGCACTGCCAGGTGTGATCCAAAAAGAAAAAAAAATTCAACTCAATACCAAACCCAAAGCTAACTGTTAAACTTAAGTCAATCACTTTATTTTCCATTTTCTATTCACGGTTACTGTCTTAGGAGAGCATGAATCACAATTTCCGTTAATAATGAAGTTTAGAGACTTTTGAAGGGACATTAGGGAAAAAAGAAAGGTTCCTGACTTGAGTAGGAAACATCAGGAGATATTAGAGCCTCCAGACAGTCTGGAGACAGAATACAAGTTCTGGGAAAACTTCAACCATGCTGCTCTTATGAGTCATCATCATGAAGGGAATTCTCAGAGGAGGAGGGGGAGCAGGGTCTCTAGGTTCATACAGAACAATAGCTGAGCTCTTCAAACTCTAAATCCCTAAATATTCAATTGGACATTTATATTGTATAAATTTAATATATTTTCTTTTTGCTTAAGTTCATTTTGTTGGATTTCTGTCATTTAAAAAATTTCTCAATCAGGGCTTTCACACAGAGACAAAGTAGCAAATAATAAAAAAAAGAATAGTCTAGAGTGACGTGCTGATGGATGTATGAGTATAGTTGAGAGACCTTAGTTGGCAAAGAGAAGGTAAACATAAAATGTGTCTGGCCACCCAGGAGACCTTGATAGAGCTGCTCATCTGCTATGTCTCCTTGAATAAGTGAGGTTAGAAATATAAGACTCTGCATTTCATTTGTTTGAGCTACTAAGATTATTTATTAGTATTTTTTAAGTATTTTATTATACCACCATGAGATATACAAATAAAAAGATATACAATTAAAAAGTTCATATTTGGGTTTTGGTCATACAGTGTTCTAGCACCCATCCCTCCACCAGTGCCCATCTCCCACCACCAACGTCCCCGGTTCCCTCCCCCTTCCCCAGCCCCCTCCATGGCAGGTTCTTTATTTCTTTCCCTTTCTCTCTCTTTCTCTTTTCCTTCCCTTCCAGACTATGGATTACAGAACATACATTAAGAGGTTGGCATGTGTATCCTTTTGCCTCTATTTAATGCTCAGTTCTAGATTGGCATTAGTACCCTCGACAATTATTAGCACACTGTTCCATTTTCTGTCTTACCTAATCTCTGACTCCCACACGTTTGTGATAATTTCCACTTTTGACAAGACCTCCTGATATATGTTTCACTTGACCTTGGATATTGGTATCATAATATGTATATATATATTTATGCCATGCAAATAAATGCAGTCATTCTGTATCTGTCTCTCTCCTTCTGGCTAATTTCGCTCAACATAATCTTCTCCATGTCCATCCATTTATAGGCAAATTTTATGACTTCATTTTTCCTAACAGCTGCATAGTATTCCATTGTGTAGATGTACCAAAGCTTCTTTATCCAGTCATCGATTTTCGGGCACTCTGGTTGCTTCCAGATTCTGGCTATTGTGAATAATGCTGCTATGAACATAAAAGTAGAGATGGTGTTTCCGCTGCGTATTTTTGGTTTCCCAGAGTAGATTCCCAGGAGTGGTATGGCTGGGTCAAAAGGGAGTTCAATTTCTAGCCTTTGGAGGAAAGTCCATATTGTTTTCCAGAAAGGCTGTACCAGCCGGCATTCCCACCAACAATGGATGAGTGTCCCCTTTTCCCCACATCCACGCCAGCATTTGTTGTTCTTGCTCATTTGAATATGTGCCAGTCTCTGTGGTGTAAAGTGGTATCTCATTGTTGTTTTGATTTGCATCTCTCTGATGATTAGTGATGATGAGCATTTTTTCATATGTTTTTTGGCCATTCGAATTTCTTCCTTGCTGAAGTTTCTGTTCATTTCTTCTCCCCATTTTTAGATGGGGTTGTTTGTTTTCTTCTTGTAAAGTTCTACCAGTGCCTGATATATCCTGGATATTAACTCCTTATCAGATGGGTATTGGATGAATATTATTTCCCATTCTGTGGACTGCTTTTGTATCTAAGTCACTGTTTCTTTTGAGGTGCAGAAGCTTTTTAGTTTCATGTAGTCCCATATGTTTATCTTTTCTTCTAGTTGCTTTGTTAGTGATGTTTCACCTTTGAAGATGCCTTTAGCTTCAATGTCGTGGAGGGTTTTTCCTATATTTTCTTCAATGTACTTTATGGATTCAAGTCTGATATTGAGATCTTTAATCCACTTTGATCTGATTTTTGTGCATGGTGTTAGACACAGGTCCAAATTCATTTTTTACATGTCGCTGCCCAATTTTCCCAACACCACTTATTGAAGAGGCTTTCCTTACTCCATTTTAGACTCATTGCACCTTTATCAAAGATTAAATGATCATGTGTTTGAGGTTGGGTGTCAGGATACTCAATTCTATTCCATAGGTCCACAGGTCTGTTTTTATTCCAATACCATGCTGTTTTAATTACTACTGCCTTGTAGTACAGTTTGAAGTTGGGAAAGGTGATGCCTCCCATCTTCTTTTTCCCGAGGATTGCTTTAGCTATCCTTGGGGGTTTATTATTCCATACAAATTTCAGGAGCGTTTGGTCAATTTCTTTGAAGAATGTCATCGGTATCCTCATAGGGACTGCATTGATTCTGTACAGAGCTCTAGGGAGTATTACCATTTTGACAATGTTGATTCTCCCCATCCATGAACAGGGAATGTGTTTCCATTTCCTTGTGTCCTCTTTTATCTCTTGGAGCAGTGTCTTGTAGTTTTCTTTGTACAGGTCCTTTACATACTTGGGTAAGTTGATTCCTAGGTATTTGATTTTCTGTGGCACAATTGTGAATGGAATAGTTTTCTCAATATCCCTTTCTTCTCTTTCGTTATTTGTATATAGGAAAGCCACTGACTTTTGGGTGTTGATTTTGTATCCTGCCACTCTACTATATGCATCTATTGTTTCTAGGAGTTTTTTGGTAGAGAGCTTAGGGTTCTCTAGGTATAATATCATGTCATCTGCAAATAATGATAGCTGGACTTCTTCCTTGCCTATCTGGATGCCCTTGATGTCCTTTTCTTCTCTGATTGCAATGGCAAGTACTTCCAGCACTATATTGAATAGAAGAGGTGAGAGTGGGCAACCTTGTCTTGTCCCTGATCTTAGGGGGAAGGCTTTCAACTTTTCCCCATTGAGAATGATGCTCGCTGTGGGCTTTTGGTAGATGGCTGTAACTATCTTGAGGAAAGTCCCTTCAATTCCCCATATTCTGGAGGGTTTTAATCATGAAAGGGTGCTGGATTTGTCAAATGCTTTTTCTGTGTCTATTGAAAGGATCATACGGTTTTTATTTTTTCTTTTATTGATATGATGTATTATGTTGATTGACTTGCGAATGTTGAACCATCCTTGCATTCCGAGGATGAATCCTACTTGGTCATGATGTATAATCTTCTTGATGATTCTTTGGATTCTGTTTGCTAGTATTTTGTTGAAGATCTTAGCATCCATGTTCATCAGGGATATTGGTCTGTAGTTTTCTTTCTTTGTGTTGACTCTCCCTGCTTTGGGTATCAGGGTGATATGTGCCTCGTAGAAGCTGTTTGGGATTGTTTCTGTTTCTTCTATTTCCTGGAAGAGCTTGTAGAGGACTGGCAGTAGGTCCTCCTTAAAGGTTTGGTAGAGTTCACTAGTGAATCCGTTTGGACCTGGGCTTTTGTGTTTGGTAGACTTTTAATTACTGTTTCTATTTCCTCGATGGTGATAGGCTTATTCAGGTATTGGAGGTCTTCTTGTTTCAGCCGTGGGAGGTTTTAGGACTTCAGGAATTTATATATTTCTTCTAGATTCTCATGTTTCATGGCATACAGGCTCTCAAAGTAATCTCTGATGATCTTTTGGAGTTCTGTGGTTTCTGTTGTGATGTTACCCTTTTTATTTCTGATTCTGTTTATTTAGGTTTTCTATTTCCCTGTCCTTACAAGTCTTGCCAATGGTTTGTCAATCTTGTTTATTTTTTCAAAAAACCAGCTCTTCGTTTCATTAATCTTTTGGATTGTTTTTTTTTGGTTTCCAACTCATTGATTTCCTCTCTAAGTTTTATTATTTCCTTTTTTCTGACTGGGTTGGGCTCCTTTTTGCTGGTCTTTTTCTAATGTCTTCAGCTGTTTAGTCAGGTTATTTATGTGGGCCCTTTCTTTTTTCCTGATGAATGCTTGCAGAGCTATAAACTTCCCTCTTAACACGGCTTTTGCCGTGTCCCACAAGTTCTTATAATTGGTGTCTTCATTTTCATTTGTTTCCAGAAATCTTTGGATTTCCTGTTTGATCTCTTCTATGACCCATTTGTTTTTCCAGAGTGAGCTGTTCAGTTTCCAGGTGTTTGGTTTGACTCCCTGTTTCTGTGTACGGTTAATTTCCATTTTCAGTGCATCATGGTCTGAAAAGATAGCTGACACAATTTCTATCTTTTTAATTATATTGAGGTATGATTTGTGGCTCAGCATGTGGTCTATCTTGGAGTATGTTCCATGTGCACTAGAGAAAAATGTGTATTCAGCTTTTTTGGCATGAAGAACCCTGTATATATCCACTAGCTCTCTTTCTTCCATTTCTTCCTTCAGGGCCAATATTTCCTTGGTGAGTTTCAGTCTTGTTGATCTATCCATCGTTGATAGAGCAGTGTTGAAGTCTCCAACTATTATTTTGCTACTGTTAATGTCTTCTTTGAGGTCTCTTAGCAGTTGTTTTATGTATTTTGCTGACCCCTCGTTGGGTGCATATATGTTTAGTAGTGTAATTTATTCCTGGTGTACATACCCCTTAATTAATAAGAAGTGGCCTTCGTTGTCCCTTCTAACCTTTTTCATCCTGAAGTCTATATTATCTGATACTAATATGGCCACACCAGCCTTTTTGGAGGAATTGTTTGCATGGAGAATGGTCTTCCAACCTTTTACTCTGAGTCTGTGTTTGTTCTGCTTATTCAGATGCGTTTCTTGTAGACAGCAGAATGTTGGGTTCAATTTTTTAATCCATTTTGTCACTCTGTGTCTCTTAATTGGTGCATTTAGACCATTGACATTGAGAGAGATTATTGTCATTTTATTTTGTGCCATCTTTCTTTTTTGTGTTTGTTGTGCTTATGGGTTTGGTCGCATTACAGTAGACCCTTCAGTCCTTCTTTTTAAAGTTGGTTTTGAGTCCATGAAGTTCCTGAGTTGTTGCTTATCCATGAAATTGTGTATCTTTCCTTCATATCTGAATGTGAGCCTGGCCGGATAAAGAATTCTTGGTGAAGCGTGCAGTTCATAGAGCCTTTTCACAATATCCCAGCATTGTTTTTTGGCTCGGAGTGTTTCATCAGAGAAGTCTGCTGTAAATCTTAGAGATGTTCCTTTGTATGTGATTTCCTTCTTTGATCTTGCTGCTTTCAGTATTCTATCCCTATCTATAGTTTTTGTCATTTTTATTAAGATGTGTCTTGGAGTATTCTTGTTGGGGTTTCTTTTAGCTGGTATCCTACGGGCCTCTTGGATCTTGAGGCAAGCATTCTTTAGTTCCGGGAACTTTTC
This sequence comes from Cryptotis parvus, assembly GCA_021461705.1. NCBI lineage: Eukaryota > Metazoa > Chordata > Mammalia > Eulipotyphla > Soricidae > Cryptotis > Cryptotis parvus. The sequence continues at coordinate 138,809 of JAJIBD010025969.1, read as the reverse complement.
AGCAATTATGGCTTTGACAGTTTCTTCTTTTTTTTTTTTTTTTTTTTTTTTGGGTCACAACCGGCAATGCTCAGGGGTTACTCCTGGCTCTGTACTCAGGAATTACTCCTGGCGGTGCTCGGGGACCATATGGGATGCCGGGGATCGGACCCAGGCTGGCACAGGCCAGCTGCGTCAAGGCAAACGCCCCCTACCCGCTGGGCTATCGCTCCCGCCCCATGACAGTTTCTTCTTCATCAGGGTTTTCTTCTTGCCCTTCTGGGACCCCAATTATCCGTATGTTGTTTCTTCTGGCTTCATCCAGATTATCTCTTGTTGACTGTTCGGTAATTGTGAGCCTTTTTTTCTATCTTCTGGTGTTGTGTAGAGAATCTTTGGAACTCGTGTTCGAGATCATTAATTCTTTCTTCAGTAGATATTATTCTGCTATGATGGCCTTCCACTGTGTTTTTTTATTTCATTTACCTCATTTTTAATATCTGTCATTTCCCTTTGCATTTTCCTCACTTCTTCTCTCATGTCCTCTTGTATTTTATTGATTTTGCATTCCATTGCTTCTTTGAATTCCTTTTGAATCCTTAACAGTTCTTTCCGAAATTCTTTTTCAGAGAGGTTATACAACTCATTGGTATTGCTAGACTCATCTGGACCAGTGACTTCACTCACAGAGCTTGATGGATTTTTGCGTTGCTTTACCATTATGACTATTGTAGGTTGCAAATGTGAGTTCTTGGGTGACTAGATAATACAGTTAGTAGGTGTCTGGTCTGTTTGCAGAGTTTGGGTGGGTGGCAAGGATGTAGGAACTAGGTTCACTGGTACTTCATTCAAGGTAGGTACTAAGAGGGTCGCAGAGACGCGTGCTAGCGTCCGTGCGGTTTTGAGTTTTGGGATGTTCCCAGACGCCGCAGGGCCCAAGGGTCGGTTCGGGGGTGAAACCAAGGCAGTTTGCCTTGGTTCCCGTTGATGGAGTTTCCGCTCTTCCCTGGGGCAGCTTGGGGTCCGCGGAGATGCAAGAATCACACACACACCTGGTGGGAAGAGCGCGGGGATCTGCTGGGCGTCGGGGCTGGATGGCGTCAGAGGGAGGTCCTGCGCCCGATGGTTGGGGCTCGGTCCCCTCCTCAAAGCTGGAGCCTTTTCTCCTGGAGCCGAGTGGTCAGAGGCTGCCCGCCGCGGGAACACACCTGGTGGGAAGAGCGCGGTTATCTGCTGGGCGTCAGGGCTGGATGGCGTCAGAGGGAGGTCCTGTGCCGATGGGTCGGGCTCGGTCCCCTCCTCAAAGTTGGAGCCTTTTCTCTTGGAGCCGAGTGGTCAGAGGCTGCCCGCCGTGGGAACGCGCCTGGTGGCATCTGCATTTTAATCTGTAGGGAAAATTCATTGTGTTTGATGATTTCTTAGGTCCTGTATAATGTTGAAATAGTGTGATTGCATTAATAATACAAACAACTAGAAAAACTCAAAGGAGCCTTTTAAGATAAGGTTAAATAGTCCCTTAGATCCTGAGTATTTATTTGCTTGCAGTGTAAGAATCAATAACTATAATCATGATATCAGATATTCAAGTAAAGTTTAAATAATCAGTAACCTCTGCTATATTATGTTAAAATACTTTAAAGTCGTGTACATAAAGGGATTATGTACATCATTTTTGTATATTTTAAGAGTCTTTAACATAAAGGATAATGCCACCAGCAAGTTCACACATGTATGATCTAAGCACTCTGTGCATTGTTCTACAGCTGTTTTTAATGATTAAAAATAAGAAAACATGTAAATTGTAAAGGTAAGTTGCAAAACAAACTTCAGCATATCCTACCTATGAAAAAACTGTATCAAAAACATAATTGATGGTGGTGACTAAGGAAATTAAAGGAATAAAGGGAAATAAATGCGAACTGGTACACAAAGTACAGGATCACAGTTTCATTTTATCTAGAATAGTCTATTTATGGCAGTATTACTTAATGGAAACCCTCTCCATTTTGAAAGTAACCTTATTTGAAAAATAAATGATACAGTCACCCTTATAAAAAAAAACCTTCCTTAATCCATGGCATGAATATATTGCTTAAATATATTGTTTGAAAATATGCTCACATTCATTTTTTGCAGAGAAAGATAAAAGGAAACTTATAGCGAAATATCTGGAAACAGTAGTGGTGCCCCCCACATTTGTAGGCTAATGTTACTAGAAATTCAAAGGAAAGCTTAGTGAGAAAACTAACAAGCAATACTATTCTGTCTAAAGGGAGGGCAACTTGAAAATTTGTGAACCTCTCATAAGCTTGTCTTCACCTTTCCTCATCAGGACATACACAATAGGACTCCAAAAGTAACTGCAAGCATTTGCTCCTTAGATTGTTTTGATTGACTGTGAAATGCATTTAAGCAGTTAGGAACTGAGAGTCAATTTATATAGGGCTTTAAATAAGAGGCAGAGCTAAAGTCATTATTTTTGTTTATGTATATATACATTTTTATTTTTCTGTATGGCATAATAATTGAATATTTTCATTGTATTTGAGGTCATATCATTATTTTATGATAACTTGATTGCTTTTGTCCCAAAAGATCATTGAACAAGCTGAGGAAATACTTTTGCATGCAAAATCCCAGCTTCAATTCCCAGCACTGCATGGTCCTCTCAACATGAGGGTGACCCCCACCTCCCTGGCACCAAGATGAAAGTAGGGTTCTGGTAGAACTGCTAGAATTTTACAAGAAAAATACATCCAACCCCACCAAAAATAAGGAGAAGTAATGAACAGAAACTTCCTCAGAAAATAAATACAAATAGCGACAAGACACATAAAAAATGTTCTACATCACTAATCATCAGAGAGATGAAAATCAAAGCAACTTTTTTTCAGAACTTCATGCTTAAAATAAGTAAAGGAACAAAATAAGGTCTCAGTATCTGTATTTCAAACAATAATTTCCAAAACAAGACTGAGAGAGAGAGAGAGAGAGAGAGAGAGTGGGGAAGAGAAAAAAGGAAATTGCTTGCAATAGAGAAAGGATATAAATGCTCGAAATCAGAAATGACTACAAGAGTATGCCACCCACACAGCAGAGCCTGGCAAGCTACCCGTGTCGTATTTGATATGCCAAATACCAATAACAATTATAGACCTCATTCCCATGACCTGATGAAATTGTTTGAGACTCTTTATGTTCCTGGAGCAAGCAGATGCCCTTGGGCTCTACTAGCATGAGATAGGTCATATGGAGATGTTACTGGTGCCCGCTTGAGCAAATGGATGATGAATGGGAAGAGAGTGATATAGTGATTCAGGAAAGGATGGGAGGTTCCTGGGGCCATTATAGTTGGAAAAGTGCACTGTGTAGGAATGAAAATGTGCACTGGTGAAGGGATGGGTGTTGGAACATTGTATGACTGAAACTCCACCACAAAAAGTTCTGTTAGTGTGTATCTTAAAATATTCAATGAAAAATTAAGAAAGGAGGCCCTGAGATCTGCTGGGTGTGAGTGCCCCCCAAAAACATAATATTTATGTACTTGGTATATAAAGTTTCTATCTCTCCATCAATATTTAAGGGTACAGTCCATCTACTGTCTTCTTTTTTTTTGCTTTTTCGGTCAGATCTGGCAATGCTCGGGGGTTACTCCTGGCTCTGCAGTCAGGAATTACTCCTGCCAGTGCTCAGGGGCAATCTACTGTCTCAATGTAACTTCAAGTCTATATATTTCTAACTACATATTGCAACACTATTTACTGAAGAGCTATTCCTTTGTCCTTGTAAGGTCTTGACTCTTAAAAATTAACTCTGTTTATGTATATTATGTATATTCATATATACATATATATATAATTTACATCTGGGATCTCAATTACATTTCATTGATCTGGTTTTGTTTTGACTCTTTGTGTGTGTATCTCAGTTTTAATATATATTTTTTTCATTTTAAATATACCTTCATTAGCTTGGACTTTAGCATTTGGTCTCCTGAGGCTTGCGCCTTGCCACGTTGGTGAATGAGCTCGAGAGTTTCTGAAGACAGGCATCCTTTTGTGTCTTTCTCTCTCTTGGCATTCTTTGCACAATCATGGAGGTGCTGAACCAGTCGGTTGTATTCTTTATCGATGTCGTCAATGGTGGTATCTTCCCATGTTGCTGCAATGGTGCCAAAGAGTCCCCAGTTGGTGGTCGTTCTGGGAGTTCTCATTTTAAACTTTGCAGCCTTTTCTCCCGGTTGCGGGAAGTAGAATTTTGCACGAAGGAGACAGTGGTCTGATCCTGTTTGGAATTTGGGAACGACAGCAACATCGGTTAGACAAAACCGTCGATTGAAGATGATGTGGTCAATTTCATTGTAGAACTGTCCACCAGGAGATTCCCATGTCCAACGTTTTGTTTCAGCCTTCTGGAACTGTGAGTTCCCATGAATGGTCTTGGTGGACATGATGAACTCAGATAGACTCTCACCCTGTTCGTTCCATTCTAGGCCATGGGTCCCGATGTGGAGTTCTTCAGCCGATCTTCTCAATCCCTATCTTGGCATTAAAATCACCGAATATAATCTTGTAGAAGGTGTGATCTTTTTATAGAACTCCTCCAGTTCCATGTAGAATTTCTGAATTTCATCTCCTTTGTATGTGAATGTTGGTGCATAGGCAATGAAGATAGAAATTGCTGGTAGTGGGCTGTTGGAAGACAGGTTTAGCTATTCTGGGAGTTTTGCTGTTTTGCCCACTCCAAGCTTAATCTACTTAAGTCAAGGTTCATTATAATGAGATTTCTCTTCTATATAAACACTGCTAGAGGGTGTGGCACTTACAGAAGTCACCTTGATTGAATAATTTCTGACTTATACATCTACTAAGACTTCTATGTTTTCTAGATTGGGCACAGCTCCTCTTTGTACCCACTGCACCCAGCGTGGGACAGTTAGAATTGACCAGGAGACTACCACCCCTGGCTACGCTGAGACTATAGGAAGACTATAGGAATGATCAGACTAGTTTGCTCTAAACAGGCGAGAGTGACCCTTTCAGTACACGAGAACAAGATACTCAGAATCACCCTGGTGCAGATAATAATAAGAAGGACCTTGTGGGTACCATCTAGATTATATGAAGCTCATGAAGTTAAGATGTATTACTGTATATCAGCCCTCTCTCCAGTGTTTTACATAAGAGATAATCTCCTTAGTCCTTGGCATAACCTTTGTTTATACCTGCAATAAGGTGTGGCACTACACTCTGTTTAGAGTTCTTTGTTGACATGCCCCTCCTGATTGGATGACTTTGGTATATATAAGGGGCTGACTTGAGGCCGCTTCACCTTTTGCCTTTTTGTTCCTCAGCCTTCAGCTTTTGGCTCCTGCGGCTTTTGGCTTTTGGCGTTCGGCCTTTTGCTCATTCTTCTGGGTAGGACGCCAGATCTGGTGAGATCCTCTCTCTCTTTGGTGGGAGACTTAGACTCTTTTGTATGGTCTAAGTTCAGACCAGAGCTAAAAGTTTGTTCATTATATTGGAGTGCTGTGGAAGAGATTTTGTACTATTAAATCCATTTTTGGAACTGCACCAGACTCGTGAGTTTTCATCTGTTCTCCCGGCGTCCTCGGAGGTAGAAGACAACCTCTGTCCTGACACTGTCGGGGACCCCGGCGGCATTCCCCGACAGTGGGCCACATCTTTTCAAGTGTAATCGTCCTATCCTGTTTTTTAGGCATTCAAATGAATCAATGTTGACGGCCATGTTCATGTTGACAAGGACACCAACACCACTGATGCCTCTTTCATGGCATGTTCTAAGGAACAATTCTTCTCTGGTGTCAAATACAACATAATGCGACTGACGCCTCCTCGTCTCAGTAAGACCAATGATGCCATACTTGACCTTTTGTGCTTGCACCATCAGATCCTGAATATATGCTTCCGATGCCAGCGTGCGTGCTTTGAAAGTACAGACAGTCATTTTAGTCCTTCTTTGTTTTGGCAGCCTAGGATGGCCGTGAAATTTTATCAGGCACTGCTTGTTCACCTTTCTTACTGCTGCCATATTAAGGGCTCTTTCGGGGTCAGGAAAATAAATATTTTTGTTACTGGTTTTGGCATATAGAACACACATCGGACAGCTTGCCAGGCTCTACCGTGCGGGCGCTGTACTCTCATTACTTTGTGGGGCTCTCACAGAGGGGGTGGGTAGAATATTCACGGTAATTTGGAGGTAAAGTGCGAGGCCACGCAGCGGCCTTGCCACAACCCCCCAAAGGGGAAAACTGGTTTCTGCTCTGCCAGGTGTATCTGTGTCTGTGGCTCAAGCATTCCCTGGGCTTGAAATACTCTCAAGCCCAGGAATGTCCAAGCTTGCTAAACGGTGCAGATAAGTGATAAAAGAAGACCTCAAAGACAGAAGAGCAGAAATACTGGAAGATGCAGCAGAAGCTGGGAAAAGCATTCGCACCACCCGCCTGTCCTTCGCCAACTAAAAAGACCAAGATGACTGCCCTCCAATGCCCTGATGGATCTATCACATCTTCCAGAAAGGCATTGGAGAAGATTATCCATGACTTCTACTCAGATCTCTTTGATAGCCATGTCCACCTATCCACATATCAAATTCCACAGGATGGATATGTCATTTCCAACATTCTTCCTTCTGAAATCTGACATGCCATTGCGTCGGTAAAGAAGGGAACAGCACCAGACCGAGACAAAGTCAGACTCGAACACCTGAAGAATCTGCCGTCAGTACTGATAAATACACTAGCTCAGCTCTTCACATGCTACCTGTCTGAATGCAAGGTGCCCTCCCAATGGAAAACCAGCAGGACAATTCTACTGTTCAAGAAGGGAGACAATCACGACATCGGCAACTATCGCCCCATCTGCCTGTTGTCCATCATCCACAAGCTGTTTACACAAGTCATCCAACAGGATTGGCAGAACACTAGATGAAGGACAACCATGCGAGCAGGCAGGCTTCCGGAAAGGATTCAGCACATTCAACCATATCCACACAGTAACCAAGCTCATTGAGATTTGTAGGGAGTACAAGATGCCGCTCTGTCTCACGTTCATTGATTTACAGAAAGCCTTTGATTCTGTGGAGACTGAAGGAGTCATCAAAGCCCTAGCCAAACAGGGTGTTCAAACCCAATACATCAAGATCCTTCGTGAGCTGTATTGTGGATTCACCACCTGGATCTCACCAGTCTACAAAGAAGTGATCATTGATGTCAAAAGAGGGGTTCGACAGGGTGATACCATTTCACCAAAACTCTTCAGCGCCACCCTCGAGAACATCATGCAACAATTAGAATGGAAAGGAATTGGAGTGAATATAGATGGCCGGCAACTACACCACCTCCTCTTCGCTGATGACATCGTTCTAATAACACCAAACATTAGCCAAGCGGCACAAATGCTGGCTGACTTCGACCGAGAATGTGGAAAGATAGGTCTACAGCTGAATCTAAAGAAAACTATGTTTATGAAAAATGAACTAGTTCCTGAGGTCCCATTCACTCTCAATGGAACAACATCTCTGAATGCAGCAGTTATGTGTACCTAAGTCCAGAAGTCAACATGATGAATGACCTAAAACCTGAGCTGCGCCAGGAGGAAGAAAGCGGCATGGAATGCCTTCAAAGGCATCGAAGAAATAGCTAAAAGGACAAAGAACCTCCGGCTCAGGGCACATCTCTTCGACTCCACCGTTCTCCCTGCATTAACATACGCCTCAGGGACCTGGGCCCTACGAAAGCAGGATGAGAATGCTATTCGGGTCTCCCAGAGAGGCATCGAAAGAGCTATGCTTGGAATATCACGTCTCACTCAAGTGAGAGAAGGAATCGGAGTTCTGACCTCCGTCGCTATTCCAGAATCAGGGACGCTGTCTCGTTTGCCAAGACATCGAAAATCAGATGGGCTGGACATGTAATGCGATTTGGAGACAACCGCTGGACTAGAGCCGTTACCGACTGGATCCCACCGGATGTCAAAAGATCACGTGGCCGCCCACCTACAAGATGGTCAGACTTCCTTGTTAAGACCCTGAAGGAACGGTTTGAGGCTCTTCATATTCCTGAATCAAACAGATGCCATTGGGCTACATTGGCACGTGATAGGGTCCAATGGAAATGTTACTGGGGCCCGCTCGAGCAAATCGATGAATAACGGGATTCAAGTGATCAAGTGATCAAGTTGTTTCGACATCTGGTCTAGTCTTTCTGGAAAGCTTTGTCACTTCTCTTTTAGAAATAGAGTCTAGGAAGGACTATTTTCTTCTGTGAGCTGTATCTTTTATTTTTATAATATTTAATAGAGGAATGTCTGGTACATCATATAATATCCTATCCCACACATGCCAACTCAAACTGGCATTTTCTATCATAGTGAAGTATAATATTTAAAATGAATTGTATTCCCTCCATGACTGACATGCTTTCTCTAATGTTCCATGCACCTCCTTACACAAACTCAACAATGTCATCTCTAATATTTTACTTTATTTCTAACTCTAAGTGTTTTGTTGTTGTTTTTTTCCTTTGGCTATTTGGGGTCCTTTGTGGTTCTGCACAAATTTCAGGAATAGGGGTCAGAAAAAATAGTACAGTGAGTAAGGTGCTTGACTGCGTGCAGGTTGAGTTTGCACCTGACACCTATATGGTACCCATGCTTGCCAGAGAACAAACAAAACAATCAAATTTCAATGATATTCCTTCTATTTTCTATAAAATAAAATTGTTACTTTTATAGGGATTGTATTGAATAAATCTGTAAAGTATTTTCTGTAACATTTATTTTAACAATGTTTATTACTCTAGACTATGAGCACAGGACATCTTTTTATTTATTCATTTGTATTCTATTTCCTTTAATAATATCTTATAGATATCAATGTATGAGTCTCCATCTTTTTTGTTAACTTTACTCCCTGGTGTTTTGTCCTTTTTGGAGGTTGCTGATTTCTTCATTTCTCTTTCACCTCCAGTATCCCCCAAAAGGAGGTGGCAGATAAAACCACCCAGGAGGTGCTGCTGCAATCCACGATGCCATTGAAAGGCTCTTTCTGTTTGTTCCCTTAGAGGACTTAGAATTCCGTGGAGTGCAGAGCAATTGTGCTATGAAGAACACGAGAGTACAAATAAGTTGGAATTTTTCTGCAATCTAGCCTTTTGTCTGAATATAAAAATGAAGCTGATACTTACCATTCTTGCATCTTTCCTCCATATTTATTAATTTATTTTTAATTTTAATGCATTATTAAGTTATTTGCAAATAGTGATAGTTTTACATTTTTCCAGTTTGGATTCCCTTTACATGTTTTTTAATTAATTTCTCTTTGGAAAAGAAGACTTCCCTTTGAAACTCAGAACTTGTATATACATCAGCTGCAGAAATGTCTTTGAGGACTGTACTCCAACAATAAAGGAAACATACGCAAAAATAAATAAATGACTATAGCTGAAAAAAGAAACTGAGAGAAAATATAAAACTAACTTACTAGGAATACATTTGCATATTATATGTCCAACAAGGGCTAATATTTAAAGCGTATATTTATATATCAACAACAAAACCACCAATTAGTAAATTGATAGAATATATAAGTAGACACTTCTCCCCAAAAAGACATACAGCAATAGTAAAGCGGGTAAGGTGTTTGTATTGACATAATTGACACCCAATATGGTCCCTGGATCTTGTCAGAAATAATCCCTAAGCACAGAGCCAGGAGTAAGCTCTGAGCACCACTGGGTGAGGCCCAAAACAAACATACAAATCATACAGCTGGACAACAGGCACATAAAAAATGTTCAATTAAGTTTATTAGTATGAGCTCTAACCTTAACATTTCACATCTGTGAGAAATGCTTATATCAAAAATATTGAAAAGATACATTAACAAAATCACAAAGAAAAAGAAGTCTTATCAACTGTTGGTGGGACTCTAAATTGGCAAAGTCTATTTGAAAAATGATAACTTTCTTAAGATGCTAAAAATGAAAATGCTATAAACCTCGCAACATGACTCCTGATATCTACTGTCTAACTTATTTGGAAAGATATATATATACCCTCATGCTCACAATAACATCACTCACAATTATCCATATGTTGGTTTTTTTTTGAGCCATACCCAGTATTGCTCAGTTGTTACTCCATGCTCAGGCAATACTAGGAGGAACTATACGGGAAGCTTGAAATCATACTTGTTTGCTGCATACAAGGCAAAAGCCTTACCTGCTAAACTATCTCTCCAGCTCCCAATTATCTCTAATATGAACAACCTACATGAATACCCACAGATTACTGGATAAAAATGTTGTGGTATATATATTCACTGAAAAACTATTCATCTATTAGATACTGTATTTTGCAATACCCTATATAGAGATTAAGTTGTATAAATTTAAATGAGTGAGGAAATGGAAGACAATTACTACATAGTGTGCATCTGATGTTAAATACAAATAACCAAACCAAATGAACTAACATCACACACACAAAAATTATAACTCTAAGCTTTCACCCCACCAAAACATATGTATGATGCTTTGCAAAAGAAGACGGAAAGGGTAGCAGAGAAGAGTAGGAAGGGTTAATCTGATCATGGAACTCCAGAACTATGGTAATGGGTGTGGTGACATTAATATCAAATTGTGACGTCAACTATCAAAATTGATATGATATCACAAGCAAATGGTAAATTGACAAAATTTTATCTTTTTTTTAGTCACCATGAGATACAGTTATAGAGCTCTTCATGGTCAGGTTTCAGTCATTCAATGTCCCAACACCCATTCCTCCACTAATAGCCCCAGTTTCCCTCCCGCCACCTTCTTATCCTATCTCTATAGCAGGTAATTTCCTTTTCCTCCCCCCTCTCTCTCTTAGTTTGTAATACAGCTACTGAAAGCTTATCATGTTCTTTTATCTATTCCCAGCACACAATTCTTATCCAGAGTGATCATTTCCAGCTATCTTTGCTGTCACTGGTCCCTTCTTTATTCCAAATGCCTTCCTCTACCAGCACTTGTGGCAAGCATCCAACTATGGACCAATCCTTTTGGCCCTTGTCTCTACTGCACTAATTTGTGGGTCATAGTATAAGACCAATTAATAAAACTTTAATGAAAAGAAAGTCATAGACCAACTTGTCAGGAAGTAGAGTCAGAGGGACATAATAATAATAACAAAAAAAATTCTGAGAAAAATCTGTGACTGGGCCAGAAAGACAGTACAGGAGTTGGTCTTGCTCTCACCCATCCCATGTTGGATTACCAGCACCTTTGGTGAACCCAGTCAAGGGTGATACCTGAATGTAGGGCCAGGAGTAAGCCTAGAGCACAGTTGGATGCTCAGTAAGATACTATTACTCAAGATACCAAATTTAGCACAAGTAAAAATAAAAGCAAAGCCCTGGCAACGCACATCATTATCCTCCTCTGAATAATGCACCCATCATTTTCCTCTTCTGTATTTGTAAACTAAAGTTCACAAATACAGATTTCTAACTCTCATTCTTCACTAAATCAGAACTTTGGAAAACAGAGTATGGAATTTAATTCTCTAATTAGCTTCTCATTTGCAAAGAATAATCAGTAAGTTTAATACACAAAACTTTTTTCTCAGAAGAGTACATTTTAATAGTGAAGAAGTTTGCTGTCATTTTCAAAAAAGATTCAGATCATTAGACCATATCATAAACATTGTATGAACTGAACAAAATAACAGCATACTACCTACTGATATACTGGGCATTAAAGATGAGTTGATATTAGTGGACAAATACCCCACTGTACAACAGTTTAAAAATATTATCCATCAAACCATGTTTCCTAACACATAAAATCTGATTCTGATTTATTTATCCTGGTATAAAGGCATAAATACCAGACAATACCATTTTAAGAGAATTGCACCATATTTAAGAGTTGACCTGAGCCATTTGTCATTTTTAAAGGTGTGTAATCTATCTTATATGCTTACAAAAATGTCAAGACTCTTGTATTCCTATCTACTTTAAATGTGCCAACCATTTGCTGACCCTCTTTGCATGCTCAACATTCCACTAAAAGCACAAAAATGAAGTCAGATGGGAATCATGTTGATAGGATTCCCATTTTGCCTCAGATAACTGGGACTTTCAGTCAAACTATAATGCTTTCTGAAAACACTTCATTTAAAGGAACTTAGTCTAATAATTAAAAAGAAAAATAATCTTTATAATGTGTATTATTGATCAAAAGGGGAAATAAATATCCATAGTGCCATTTCATACGAAGAAAATTAATCTGATTCTAAAAAAACAATATATATATGTATATATATATATATATGTATATAACTATTCTGGAAAAAAAACATATCAAGCGTTAACCATACAGCTTATTTGCTGGGGAATTTTTAAGCGATTTTTAAGCATTCATCTTATATTTTGTGCTATGCAAATTCATAACAATGTTTTTTCATTTAAATAATGACAATAAAATAGATTATTCACAAATATATGACATTTCTAGCTCGGTGCAATTAATTAGCTAATATATGAAATTGTATGTGATTTTTTTGCTCCAAAGTTGTGGTATTGTACCCAATAAGGTCTCTGGATTTGTGCACACTTTTATAATATTTGTCATTCATCTTTTGGTCGTTACATTATTGTGTTGTTTCTTTCAGGGCACAGGGGAAAGTTGCCCACCCCTTTGGGTTCTTCCCGGGCTGACCCTAGTAATCAAAACAACATCAGAAGGGTTAGCAAAGGAAAAATCAATTTAATAACATGTGCACGGAGGAGCAGCAATGATTATGCAGGTCTAGTCCTCCATCAGAGAGAAAGGTATATAAATCCCAAGATAAACAGCCCCGGTACTGAGGACAGAGGGGAGATTTCACATGACAAGGAGAGAATGTATGGCTTCATATGACAAACCTTGCCCCTGGATGTATGCTCTTTCTTAAGACAGGATTTTTTTTGGTATAAAAAAACAAGAAAGTAAAACAAAATATATTGTTTCTAAATATATTTATAGATCTGGACAATCTGCATTACTGAATTTAATTACAGTTTCTTCTGAGATCCAGGTCATATGGGAGTCATATAGGATGATGATACCAATGCTATACTTTGTTTGAAATATGAACATAAATCAGTAGGTTTCGCAGCACTATCAGTTCTAAGCATTTATTTAACTGGTCTAGTCATTTCCCTTTTTACCTGTTACCTTTAGATTCCCAGGGAAATATGCAAAATATTGGAGCTTCTCTAAAGACTGAACATAGTTTTTACTAACCTGATTATTCCTCCTAATATAATAGAAGCAAAACATTCCTTGACTCAACTTCTCACTCAAAACTAAACTAAACACAATTTTTACCTAGAATTTATACAGGAGTTATAATTTGGTCACTTTTAGTAAAATTATATTGAAAGATAAAAAGTTCTGGTATTGGCCATATTAGACTTATCTCTTTCAACATCATTAGAAAGTCTGGTTCCCAAGGTCATATGCCACTGTAGCCCTGTGCCTTTTCTTGTAAAAGCAGCTTTCTGTTTGTTCAAGGATGAGTAGACTATGCAAATTGTGTCTACACAGATGAAACGTGTGACTGTTGAGTCACGCACAAAAAACTGACTGTTGGATGACACACAAAAAATTATTTTGTTTAGGATTTTGTAAGTATTCCAGGCAAGACTCTCTCATCTAGACCCATGAAAATAAGACTAAGTCCTGGAAAGGCAGAGATAAATTTTTAACAGCACTTAATTTGCTTGGCCCTCCCAGGTCTTGCAGCTGAGAGTCCAGCAGATGATGTTTCCCTTCTAGCCTCAATTATGAAGTTAGAAAACAGATTTAGTATACAGGAGTCTGTAACAAAGTCCTCAACTTAGAGCTACTTTCAACTAAAAGGAGATTGGGTAACGTTCTTACTGGTTTGGATGGTATATGCACTAGAGAATTAGGGGACATGTGAGTAACTCCAACCATGGTAGTTGTTAAACTTCTATTTGATTTCTAACCAAAGACAGTCTCAGGAGGAAAGTTCACTCATTCCTGACGCTGAGGCAATTTTGAAGACAACCTACCTAATAAACGCTATATTATATTCTCCAATCGCCTTATCATGTCCACCTTCTAGCTTGAGCTTTGTAAGCACCTTAAAAATTACACCTTACAATCACTACCATCACCAATCAGGAAATTTGTAATTTCTTCAATCAGACAAGAATTCATTTCTGTTTATTTTATTCTTCTGGCCAGCATATGTACAAAAAACTCCTCTAAGTTATAAAGCTTTCTTTTTTTAAAATATATATCAAATGAGCAAGCATTCTTTATTTTCCCCTTATCTGTGCAAATAGTTAAAACTAATCACAATCAAAATTTTAAAGCAGAAAGTCTTTCTCTTGGTGATAAAGACAAATTTAGAATCCGAGGAAATAGCCACTATCAAAATAATAAAGCTTTTTACTATTAAAATGAGAATCATAATGCATACAAAGCTATTCAGTCTCAGATAAAGGGCAACTCTTTTATACAAATTCCTGATTAAGACATAAGAAAAATGAAGTGGAAAAGGATTCTAAAGTTCTATGCCCTTTAGCACAGCTCACTTTGATTCTGTCTGAATTAGGTCACGATAGCATTGGGCCTATGCCATACTAATACTTATTAACAGTTAACCAGGAGTTATTTTTAACTGTAGCTCCACTCAAGAGCTTATCATTCATGGTAGGGTTTGTAAAGTACAATTTCTAGGAAAGAATACAGATGCTGAAGGAAGGGCAAATGTTAACTAAATGAATAAAGCTGATGTTGAATTCTCTGCTTTATTAGTTTGCTTCTTTTCCAGAAGTCCTGAAGAAATTCCTACCACAGCAAAATTTCTGCAGAGTTCAACAGCAAATATATATATATATATATATATATATATATATATATATATATAATTTATTAGGTACCATCTTTTCCCAGACTTTTCTTAGGCATCTACTAATTAATTAGCAACAAAACCTATTTAAGTGAGAACAAGAAATGAATGTGTCTATAGGTAAATTATCAGTACTAATAGGATGAGGCATAAATTACATAAAGAATCTTGGCTGAAAATAAAGTAAATTGAGATCAGATCTACTTGTGTTTCTCTAATATTTCCTAGAAAATTGGATAAAATCAATCCATGAGTATCTATTGAGTAAGTAACATGAGCACAGCAAAATCCTAGCTAAAATTAAGAAGAAAAAAATTCTAAGCAACTAGACACAAATAAATATAAACAACATGGAAAAATAGATAGAATAGCCTAAGGGCCTTTAAACTTCACTAGAAGTTTAGTAAATGTGTGAGTAATCAGAAAGGAACTGAAAAAGATGTCACTGCAAAAGTAGAATTTGACACATAGCTCTTGGTCTTTGATAGAGAACAACAAACAAAATGAGAGAATTACATGCCTTTGATAACAATATTATGAATAGATTTAATAGATTTTTTGTACATTGAATTATATATGTACTCAACATATCATGTTCACTTTCTATTTAAATGTCCATAAATTATTTACAAAAATAATTTGCATAGTTCAAAAAGCAAACCTAAATGCATTCCATTGGTGAAAGGGTGATACCATTTCACCAAAACTCTTCAGCGCCACCCTTGAGAACATCATGCGACAATTAGAATGGGAAGGAATGGAAGTGAAGATAGATGGTCGGCAACTACACCACCTATGCTTTGCTGATGGCATCGTTCTAGTAACACCAAACATTAGCCAAGCAGCACAAATGCTGGCTGACTTCGACCGAGAATGTGGAAAGATAGGTCTACAGCTGAATCTAAAGAAAACTATGTTTATGAAAAATGAACTAGTTCCAGAGGCCCCATTCACTCTCAATGAAACAGACATCTCTGAATGCAGCAGTTATGTGTACCTGGTCGAGAAGTCAACATGATGAACGACCTAAAACCTGAGCTGCGCAGGAGGAAGAGAGCAGCATGGAATGCCTTCAAAGGCATCGAAGAAATAGCTAAAAGGAAAAAGAACCTCCGACTCGGTCACATCTCTTTGACTCCACCATTCTCCCTGCATTAACAAATGCCTCAGAGACCTGGGCCCTACGAAAACAGGATGAGAATGCTATTCGGTCTCCCAGAGAGGAATCGAAAGAGTATGCTTAGAATATCACGCCTCACTCAAGTGAGAGAAGGAATCCGGAGTTCTGACCTCCGTCACTATTCCAGAATCAGGGACGCTGTCTCATTTGCCAAGGCATCAAAAATCAGATGGGCTGGACATGTAATGCGATTTGGAGATGACTGCTGGACTAGAGCCATTACCGACTGGATCCCACGAGATGTCAAAAGATCACGTGGCAGCCCACCCAGAAGATCATCAGACTTCCTTGTCAAGACTCTGAAGTAACGGTTTGAGGCTCTTCATATTCCTGAATCAACCAGATGCCATTGGGATACATTGGCTTGTGATAGGGTCAATGGAAATGTTACTGGCGACAGCTCGAGCAAATCAATGAATAACGGGATTCAAGTGATCAAGTGATCAAATGCATTTCAAAATATAGAAACTGTACAGTCTATATGTGATGACTATACAGTAAAGAACAATGATAAGGTAATAAAATAAAATAACAAATAGACACAGCCCTCTTACAAATCAAAACATTTTGATCAAAAGGGTTTTGTCTCAGATATATGAATGGTTTAATATTATGAACATTATCAATATAATTTATTAGTTGAATAAGTCAGGAGAAAATTTCAATGTTCATTCTGGTTTCTTTATCTTTACTCTTTTAAGTCAAGAATCACAATTTTTAATCTGCTAAAGAATCTCCATTTAAAAAAAAAGTATTTAAGGATATATTGCAGGACACCTAAAAGCCTAAATGCCTCTGCATCTGCCCTTGATTGCCTTCTGCAGATCACTTTGCAGATAGGGGGGTAGTTTAAATGTGGCAATTTATCTGACCATATATTCTGTACTGGCTTGTATAAATATACTCTCATGCTACCACAATCATTGTGGGACTAGCTAGATTTTACCAGCATATTTGCCTGGTCATGTTGGATCTCTAAGTAATTAGATCAGAGATAAATGCTGTTTGCCTCCAAGCAAGCAAGCATGGCTCCCCTGATAACTCAAAGGCAACTAAATACAAAACTACCATGAAGTAGGAGACTCTTGTGAAGGCTTGGAGAAATATTAACTGGCATTAGTATAGTCTTTGGTACAGAGACATGCCATATCAGGAACCCCCATCTCTACCCTATAAAGTCATTTCCAGGCAGATCTTGGCTCAAAACGTCTAACGTCTAACCTAAACGCCTAACCTAACGTCTCTAAACGTCTAACCTCACCTAGTGAGGTGCTGGGAGAAATTACCTGAGGGCATTTGACCCTTCCTGCCAGGGGAAGTTACATTTAGCTTATAGCTTCTCCCAGCTCAGTTAGGAGGCTTTGAATTAGCTCTGGGTCCTTGTAAACAGCCAGAAGGCCTCCTGAAGTTGCTACATTTCTATAGAGCTCTTTTCCTGTTTTCATCTCTAGATAGCCCAGCCCAGAATGGGTCGGGCTGGGGAGTTTGGGTGGATTTCTAGCTATAAATAAGCTGTAAGAAGAAGCTCTCTCTCTCTTTTCCCCTTCTTAACTTTTTGGCGTCCCTTGGCGTTTTGCTTCTCCGTCCTCTCCATTCTCTGTTGGGCCTCAACACGTGGTGGCAGCCATCTTGGCCTACACGTGGCTGGGGGCCTAGCTGGGAACCCAGAGTCCAGTGGTTTTTCCTGCTCTTGGATTGTATTTCAGAACCTGTGTTAGCAAAGCCCTTTTAAAACTCATCGGATTCCTGAGAGACTCACAGACATGGGGCAGAGCTGCTACTGGCTCCCCATGTGCCCAGCCACTCACGAGGCACCCAGGAGGAATGGCAGGTTCTAGCCCTGGCAGCCTATCACAGCCCGGCTCACATGGCCGCAAGTGGCCGCACGTTTCATCAATAAATTCTGGACTCAGAGATGACTACAAGAGTATGCTACCTGCACGGCAGAGCCTGGCAAGCTACCGTGTTGTATTTGATATGCCAAATACCAGTAACAATGATAGACCTCATTCCGGAATGGATTGAGGCTCTTTATGTTCCTGGAGCAAGCAGATGCCCTTGGGCTCTACTAGCATGAGACAGGACATATGGAGATATTACTGGGGCCCACTCGAGCAAATCGATGATGAACGGGAAGACAGTGATACAGTGATACAGTGACTGGATACCTGAGTTATCATCCATTCCCCACCGGCTTCGGAGGTAGAAGGGAACTCGCTTCCTGGCACTGTTGGGGACCCCAGCAGCGTCCCCTACAAGGATGTATGTTTTTATATTGAAGCTTAGATAAAATAAAGGTGTTGTGCTATTACCACAGTTATTTGCAATGATTTTTTTCCTGAAAATTAAGACAAGAAGTAGTGGACAATATATTGATAAAAAAGTTTTTAAAAACATATCTTAAAATTTCAAAAATCATTTTATGAGTATTAAGACCAGTGCTGAGGATTCTGGGAAGATCGTACAGTAAATAATTGCTTGCCTTACATATGGCTGACATGAGTTTGACCCAGCACCACATTTGGTTCACCAATAGCACCAAGAGTAATCCCTGAACACTGTTGGGTATGCCCTCAAAACTGGGAAAAACAATCTAAAAACCTAAGTGTGTTCAGATAGTGCTAATTATAATATGAAGACATAAAAATTATAACACACAATAATGCCATAAAACTATTAAATATTAAAATGAGATATATAATAAAACAAACTTTATGAAATCTGGCAGGTGTTATTTCCAGAAACATTATAATAAAACATTCTCTCTACTCCATTGGAGAGAAATAGAAATCCATTGTTTATAATTTTCAAGCATGTGCTGTTAAGGGGAAAATATTATAGTAAGGGAAATAGACACATAAAAAAATAAAGGGAAAAGGCACATGAAAAATGCTCTCTGTCACTGTTCATCAGGGAGATGAAAATCAAAACAATGATATATCATCTTACACCACAGAGAATGGCAAACATCAAAAAGAACAAGAACAATCAGTGCTGGCATGGATGCAGGGAGAAAAGGACTCTCATTCATTGTTGGTGGGAATACCAACTGGTCCAGCCTTTTTGGAAAACAATATGGGCATTCCTCAAGAAGACTAGAAAGTGATCTTTCAGACGACTCAAAATACCAATTCTGGGAATATATCCATGGGTTGCAAAAACACACCCCAGAAATTCCATCTGCATTTTCATGTTCATTGCAGCACTATTCACACTAGCCAGAATATGGAAACAATGCAAGTGCCTGAGAACAGATGACTGGTTAAAAAAGCCATGGTACATTTACACAATGGAACATTATGCAGCTGTTAGAAAAAAAAGAATTTATGAAATTCACTTATAAGTAGGTGGATATGGAATGTATAAGGAAAGGGACAGACATAGAATGAGACAAATATCATAGCATAAGACTAACACCCAAGGACAGTAGAAACAAGGGCCAGGAGTACTGTCTCCAATTGGAAGCCTACCTGAAGTGCTAGGGAAGAAGGCAGTTGGAATAGAGAAGGGACCACTATGACAATAGTGGTTGGAAGTGACTGCTCTGGATGGAAGATGTGTACTGAAAGTGGATGCAGGAACAAACACGATGAACTCTCAGTATTGTAATGCAAACCATAATGCCCCAAAGTAGAGAGAGAGTTAGAAGAAAAGTGCCTACCATAGAGGTAGGCTGCAGTGTGGGGACATGGTGGCAGGAATGTTACTGGGTATAATATAGTGGGAAATGTACACCAGTGGAGGAATGGATGTTGGAACACTGTATGACTGAAACCTGATCATGAAACCTGATCATTGTAACTGTGTATCTAATGATTCAATTTTTAAAAAGAAAAGGAATATAAATAAATGTATGTATCTCAAAAGCATATGTTCTGTGAATCAAAATTAAAATATTGTTTAAATGTATCAGAATAAGCCAGAGAGATAGTATTGGGGCAAGAAACTTGCCTTGAATTGTTGTTAATTCTGGTTAGATCCCTGGCATCACATATGAGTCCCAAAACACCACCAGGAGTAATCCCTGAAGACAGAGCGAGGAGTAAGTCCCTAGAACAAGCAATGTGGTCTAACTCTCTCAAAAACGTAGTTTAGGGACTAAACAAATATGAACATATATTTTTGCACATGGGATATCTAAGTTCCATTACTGGAACCACATGATTCTCCAAGCACTGAGTCGTAATATCCCTGAGTATTTGTATGGCCAAATATAACCCTGAAATCAAGTCATTTGTTGATTAATTGATGTTTTAATATTCTCATACTATTATTGATCTTATTATCCTCATGAAATTCAAACCTTTGTAGTAGTAGAGAAAGAAATTTGACTATTTTTAAGGAATTTGGCCTCTCCTACACTTACTTATTCTAACATAGTTACTTTGGCAAGCAACTCTGTTTAAAATGTAATTTTCCAAAGTTCACCAGTAAATTCTGCCAAACGTTCAAATATGAAATAATTGTTATACCTCTCAAACTCTCCCACATAAGGAAAAAGAAGAAAACTTCCAAACACATTCTATGATGTCAGTATTACTGAGTCTAAACCAGATAAGAAAGTAACACACAAAAAGAAATGACAATACCTTTAATATTACACAAATGTCAAAAATAATCAACAAAATACTCACAAAAATAAGCCAACAATGCATTAAAATAATTGTATACTGTGATCAAGGGATACCCAGCAGACCAGCCTATCACAGCCTGGCTCAGCGCAGCCGCGTGGGCTGCTCGGTTCATCAATTAATGCTGGATTTTGAGATGACTACAAGAGTACGCTACCCACACGACAGAGCCTGGCAAGCTACCCGTCGTATTTGATATGCCAGATACCAGTAACAATTATAGACCTCATTCCCATGACCTGATGGAATGGTTTGAGGCTCTTTTGTTCCTGGAGCAAGCAGGTTCCCTTGGGCTCTACTTGCATGAGACAGGTCATATGGAGATGTTACTGGTACCTGCTTGAGCAAATTGAAGATAAACGGGAAGGCAGTGATACAGTGATAGTTATCAAGGGATATATAATCTAGGGATTAAACACAATTTTTTTTCATTTTTTTTCAAATCAATAAACATAATAGATTACACGAATGAACAAAATGAAAGACAAAAGTCTATGGTAATCTCAAAAGATGCAGCAAAAGGGTCTGATAGGATGTAACATCATCTTATAAAAATCTCCTAAATAAAGAAGCCAGACATAGAGTTCAGAAGCTAAGACACTTGCTTTACAAGCAGTCAATACTAATTCATCCCACCATCAGATCTGGTCCCCTGAAAATTGCCGGGAGTGATTCCCAAACACAGAGCCATGAGCACAGCCAAGTGTGAGCCAAGTTCTTCCCACTTACACCAGAAAAAGATCAATAGAGTAGAATGGAGATCCCAGAACCCAAAATGTTCACTTATTGACAACTAATTTATCACATAGGATTCAAAATCATATACTGGAACAAGGAAAAGAAATTTAATAAATGGCACCAGAGCACTGTACAAGTACATCCAAGTAAAAGAAACTAAACCACTATCTCACACCATACACAAAATTTAATTTAAAATAATAGTTGAGATAACTCAACAGGCTGTGTAGCTGTTCTGCATTCAGGAAGAATGCCCGAGTCCTTGCAACATGAGGTCTCCAGAAGAACAGAACTGGATGTAGGCTCTAAACACTGAGAAGTTTGACTGCAAAACAAAAACAAACAGAAGTATATTAAAGACTAATATAATACATCTTGATCACTTGAATCCCATTATTCATTGATTTGCTCGAGGAGGAGCCAGTAACATTTCCATTGGACCCTATCATGTGCCAATGTAGCCCAATGGCATCTGGTTGATTCAGGAATATGAAGAGCCTCAAATCGTTCCTTCAGGGTCTTGACAAGGAAGTCTGACCATCTTGTAGGTGGGCGGCCATGTGATCTTTTGACATCCCGTGGGATCCAGTCGGTGATGGCTCTAGTCCAGCGGTTGTCTCCAAATCGCATTACATGTCCAGCCCATCTGATTTTCGATGCCTTGGCAAACGAGACAGCATCCCTGATTCTGGAATAGCAACTGAGGTCAGAACTACGGATTCCTTCTCTCACTTGAGTGAGGTATGATATTCCAAGCATAGCTCTTTCGATTCCTCTCTGGGAGACCGAATAGCATTCTCATCCTGCTTTCGTAGGGCCCAGGTCTCTGAGGCGTATGTTAATGCAGGGAGAATGGTGGAGTCAAAGAGATGTGCCCAGAGCCGGAGGTTCTTTGTCATTTTAGCTATTTCTTCGATGCCTTTGAAGGCATTCCATGCCGCTCTCTTCCTCCTGCGCAGCTCATATTTTAGGTCGTTCATCATGTTAATTTCTCGACATTCAGAGATGTTTTTTCCATTGAGAGTGAATGGGGCCTCTGGAACTAGTTCATTTTTCATAAAAATAGTTTTCTTTAGAGTCAGCTGTAGACCTATCTTTCCACATTCTCGGTCGAAGTCAGCCAGCATTTGTGCTGCTTGGCTAATGTTTGGTGTTATTAGAACGATGTCATCAGCGAAGAGGAGGTGGTGTAGTTGCCGGCCATCTATATTCACTCCAATTCCTTTCCATTCTAATTGTTGCATGATGTTCTCGAGGATGGCAGTATGACGGAACCATTTAACATAACTTAATGGGTAGACTGGTTTTTCAGTCCTGAGAATAGCTGATATCCTTAAGGCATTTTTACTGTTCTGTAACAATATAACACATCATAAAATAGCTAATTTTTAATATTTCTCAGAGGAAGCTTATCCTAACTTTTATCCAGAAGTATATTGCAAGAATTTCAAAGATTGAAGAAAAGCTGGCACCTGTTGACTTACAGCTGCTGACAAGGGACCTTTAGGTTAAAATAATGATTCCTTTATAAATCAGTTTAGTAGAACAATCTGATTGCTTTTCTTGGAGAGATGGATATTAAATGAATGTTTGACTTCTGTCAAACACTTACTCTTTAGCTTAGGAAGCAATTTTCTATATAAGGTACTGAAAATAGATGAATCCCAGAAGATACAGAGTAGGTTTAGGTTCAGGAGGTCCTAAACTAAATCAGAATGGATATCATGTAAAATATAGTGGCCATTATATATATATATATATATATATATACATATATATATACACCTATATAAGAGCTTATAATCAAACTACTAGGTACTGGCAAAATTAATAAAAAGCAAAAGCAAAGATTTAAATACTATATTGATATTGACTAAAATATTAGAAGTCTCTAGATTGGTAGTGGGCTTAACTCCTTGAATATCTGAGTATTTTAGAAGAAATTTGGACATGATGCCATTTAGCCATGTGTTTTTGTTGAGAGTGTTTAGGAACTATTTTAGTTGATAAATATCCTTCTTTGACCTAGAACAACAATAGATAAAGATCAATAAAACTATATGGTGTGCGTGTGTATGTGTGTATGTGTGTGTGTTGGAGCATGTGTGTTTGTATGTGTGTGCGTGATGGAGTGTGTGTATGGTAGCAATCTGTATATCAATTATATATTATATTATATTATATATTATGTATTATATGTTACATATTACATATTACTTATTACATATTATAAATCCTTATATATAGATATATCTGCACACGTAGGTGTGTATACAGCATATACACCATAGGTGATTAGTAAAATTATGCCCCACTCCTAAAAACGTTTTAAATGCATTTTTTAATTACCAACTTCAAGTGACTCAGAGTGAACTCATTTGGAAATGTCTTTGACAAGGTAACAAAATTAAGACATATTCATACAACGTAGGGTGAGCCCTATCCCTGTGAGTGCTATCCATATAAGAAAGGAACTTGGATGCAGAGATCCAGGGAATGGCATTTGAAGATACAGATTCAACACAAACTCAGAGAAAACGTTGTGATGAGACAAGTAGAAATTGGACAAGAAAAGGTACATCACGAATGCTAGGCAACATCAGAAAGGAAGAGACAAGACAGAAACACTCATTCAGTGCTGAGGGGACATGAGCCCACGATGCTTTGCTTTTGTACTTCTCCTGTCCAGAACCACAAGACGACGAATTTAGTTGTTTTAAGCCACTCATTTCTATGCTTTATTTCTGCAGTCCTAGTGAACTAATCAAGAGGAATTGTTCATTCTGTTAACATTCAAATTATTTGGCATCAGATCCAGCGGCCTTCCGTGCCTGGGAAACTACCGCTGCTGTAAATGGCCTGAGGTTGCTATTTTATTTTGAAGATAAATTCTTTGCACTAAGTGAGAAGAGGATGACACAGTCTAGTAGGGATAAAATCTAAATCTTCAGTAAATGTAGTGATTTACCTTTAAAATGTCTCACCCTGACTGGACATCTCTGTCATGAGTCTTTATGATCATAAAGAAATCATGATCTCAGTCTTCCACATACCAGGAATACAGCTCAGGGGTCGCCTGCCTCCCTTGCATGAGAGTATAAGTCAGATCCCCAGCACTGACTGATGTAGACAGGCAGACCGGGGGGGTCCACATGGCAATGAATCCTTACCCTAAGGTTGTCCAAAGTGACCTTTTGGAACCAGAAATCAAGACTTGATGACACCTTCATCAATAATAGACCCTGAGGGAGCTGTATCAACCTTTCTCTGCCCCACCCTTAAACTGGTTACATTCCAGGACAGAAGATCTAGCAGGAATAGAGGTCAAGAAAAGGTGATTTTCAAAGACCACTCCCAAAAGTCTACTTCCCTTGGCAAGGGCCCTAGCAATGGACTTTAAAGTAGGCTGAAGCCCCATATGGGAGTAGCTTAGGAAGAAATCTATAAACGCCGTGCATGACCAAAGGACGGCGCACACATGCTGCCTGGGCGTACATGCTTCATGAGCCCATGTGGCCCAGCACATGTGGTACCCGAGCACATGTGGTGCCCGACCACATGTGTCACCCGCATCTGCCCTATTGAAATGTGTACTCTCTCTCACTTTCCCTCCTCCTCCCACTTCCTAAAACCTCCAGAATAAAATCAGTTTTACTTCACTGCTCCTCTTCTCCTGAAAATTCTTTATCTGCAGGAAGATAAGAACCCTGAGGAAACCCTGGATAAGGCCTAGGACTGAATTGCCTTTTATCAGTCCTTAGCCTGCCCAGCGGGTCCCGGGTGGCAGCAGTGACTGGGAAGAAAGCGACCATCTCTGTCCCCTTTCCGCCTTGCATAAGCCACCCATAAGGCCCACCTACATCACTGACCATGCCACTGAGTGCCTCCAGTCCCCAACACTGCGCTGTGATCCACATCACAACTGTGCAACCAATGGCAAGTAGCAAAGCCAAGCATACAACTTCCTCCAGCAATAACAACGGAAACGGAAGAAAGGAAACAGAATGACATGAAGCCAAGTGTGGTTTTTACAAGCCACCTTCTGGATTTATTTCCCTTGTCCTGGTGGCTTTGCCTGCTTTCATAGATGCAAAGTTCTCTCAATGCAAATATGCATTTTTCAGTTATTTTCTTCTTTTTCCATTAAAAAATATAGAGGCCACATTTAACATTGTTCCGTTACAGTAATGGTCATGATGTAGGCAGATAGATAGGACAGAGCCCATGGCAACAGAATTCCTAGGATGCAATAAAACCAACAACTCCAAGACTACAAAAAGTCCAGTTTGCAGAAACAGGGACTCAGGCCTGATAAGGCTTCACCTGGAACAAGAGACCCACCAAAGGCTGGGCCCCTGCTGGAGAAAAGCTTCAGCAGGAACAAAGGACAGGAAAGAAATTTCAAAGATCATCCACCACTCCCACCACCACTCCCCTTGGCAACTACCCTAGCAACGGACTTTTTTCTCAGTAGAAACTTCCAAGTAAGGGGACAGTTTGAAGAAAAAAAACTATAAACGCCATCTTGAACAAAGGAAGAGTGGATATATGCTGCCCAAGCGAGCTTGCTTGAGCCTACTTGGCCTAGCACATGTCACCCACCTCTCCCCTCTTGGGATGTGTACTCTCTCTCTCTCTCTCTCTCTCTCTCTCTCTCTCTCTCTCTTACTTTCTCTCCCTTCTGAAAAAAACCACCATAATAAAATCTCTTTTACTTCACTGCTGGTCTTCCCACGAAATTCTTCTTCAGAGAGGCAAAGACAGGAACGTGCAAAGCCTAAGTAATGCCTATCCTACCAAGGGGTCCCTGGAAGCAGAGGTGGATTTGGGAGAAAGTGACCATTTCTTTCCTCCCTGCCACACATAGTCACCCATGAGGGACACATCTACATCAGTCAGGGGCCAGCAGGACTCCCCCACAGTGGTGCTGGTGGTGCCATGTAGCATTAGGAATCAAAAACCCTTGGCCTTGCATATGACAGATAAGTGCTTTACCACTTTTTTGAGGGGAGGAGTTAGGCCACACCTCACAATGCTCAGGGGTTAATAAAATGTGCACACAATAATTACTTCTGACAGTGATGGGGAACCTTATGGGATGCAGGAATCTGGAATCAAACCCATGTTGGTGGCCCACAAGGTATACAGTCTACCTACCGTACTATCACTCCAGCACCTATGTTTTACCACTTTAGTTATCTCCCTGACTAGCTAGTTCCTATTTAACATAGATACTCTGCTCTGTAGGAAGATAATGACTCCAATGGACAACCTTTTTTCAACAGCTAAATCAGTTCCATTTCTGTTTTCCATTTGTTCATCTTTACAGAACAAAGTGTTTTTTGTCTCACATTGGCAAGTAGACAGCTTCTGTCTGAGTTCCGATTAAATTCTTTAGACCCAGAGGAAAGGAGAAAGGACACATTTTATTTGGTTTGGTGGCATTTGTTCAGGAAAAGAGGCCAAATAGCTAATGACCTCTTGAGAGGGGTTCAACAGTCAGAGGACACTGAGGCAGAGAATTGTTTCTCTATTGGCAGCTTCATTCCATGTTTGCTGTGGGCACCCCTCAGCTTAACAAGGACAGTATCCCATTTCTGTCTGGCAGGTGGCATGCCTTCACAGCAGAGCTGGGCGTTCTTCCACTTTCTGTCATCCCTAATAACTATGAGAAACTATCCCAGCAGTATCACTGTCCCATGTGTTATTTTTCATTTGCTCAATTGAATGCTCTGTAGAGTGCTCGGTGGCAAATATGTATCATTGGGGTTCCTGGAGGCAGAAAATGACACCAATGTTGTATGTGCTAAAAAGATTAAATAACACAGACACGTCCAACAGTATGACCAAAGCATCCGGGTGACAAGGGATGCCAGGAGGCAACACGAGAGAAGTCACACCACTGGAAACAGAAGCATTTGGCAATGTTTGATGTTGATAGTTGTCAACAGTGAGAAATTGCCTCTTTCCCATGGATTTTAGTGCACATCTTGTATGAAAGAAAGGCAATCGAGATGGAGAAAAGAAAGTTGGAATGGGGATGAATTATTTCAGCAAGATATTGTGTGATAAAAGTGACTTCATTGTTTTAAACCTATCCCGGCACCATAAAGCTGAGTGCTTGGTGAAAGTGCTTGAGGAAAATGGTTTCTGGAAATATTAAATAGCATCATTAAAATAGAAATAAAATTTTCAGAGCCTTAATTTTTGCCTATAAAAGGGAAGGGAAATGTCTCTTGAAAACATTACCAAATTTTACAGGAGTATAAAAAAGTCTAAAGAAATCAGAACATAAAGAAAGGAAGCAATTATCATTCATTCAACAAATATATCCACACCCTTATGCCAGAGAATGATAAACTGTGATGAATAATCGCAAACCCTGCTTTAATGAAGCCTGAAGTCTAATGGAGTAAAGAAAATGTGGAACAACCTTGTATACAAATGTATAATTACATAAAATGGGTTACTTAATCCGTATGTACTTAATACATAATGTTAGTAATAGTGTCATTTTAAGAAGAAAATTTCTACATATCCAAACACTACTTTAAGTTCTTCATAATATACTCATAAAGTTCTCATACTCACCTTGAAAAGTAGAAATTGAGGCGGAGCCATAGCCCAGTGGGTAGGGCTTTTGTCTTGCACGCAGTCGGCCCATGCCAGCCCGGGTTTGATCCCCTGCATACCATATGGTCCTTCAAGCACTGCCAGGAGTAATTCCTGAGTGCAGAGCCAGGAGAAACCCCTGAGCATTGCCGGGTGTGACCCAAACAGCAAAAAAAAAAAAAAAGTAGAAATTGTTTTATACATGTTTTATAAATAGGGAAACTAACATACCTTCTCCAAGATCACATAGTTAATAAATGGTAGATTCAAAATTGGACACATTCCACCAGCATATTTCACAAGATTAACTAAAGCCAATTATAGCTAAGCATGGAGACAATCAGAAGGGACAGGGAGGGCTAAGGGAAGACCTATTGAGATGGGCATTTTTCATCTTGAGATCTAAAGGACCGTAGGACTTTGCTAAAGGCAGGAGTTAAAGGCCAAAGGAAGAAGAGTTTGGGGAAGGGTCAAAGGCGGACAGGAGTCTCTGGTATAGAAATCATCATGTCAGTCTGTCTGAGCATGGGGAACCACAAAACCATGCAAAGCTAAGTCTGATATAAACAGGAAGTTCAAATTTTACAAAACATTGTGAGAATATTTTGAATTTAAACTACGGGTAAGGAGAAGCCTTTAGGATTATACATGAATACATGGAGAATTATACATTTTCTTTTGTTTCTCATTCCAACTGATGTGTGCTTTTTAGATAAGGGAGGTCAAGAAAAAAACAATTTGCTTATGTACTTCCGGAAATGTCAAAATTCTGACAACAAGGAAGGAGGAGCCATTACAACTAACAAGTATATTTAATAAAACAAAGCAACTCTGAGCAACGAAATGGATCGCTAGAAGAAACATATGGGTCCAAGTTTCTTATTTTACATAAAAGTTATCCAGATTGTATTACATCTTTGTTTTAAGTTTTTAAAAAGAGCCATATTTTCTTGATTATTTGAAATGCACCAAAATATTTTGAAAATATTAAAATGGCACAATATTGAAAACTGTCACAATAAAATTGGTAAAATTACAAATTATAATAACTGAATAAACTATTGATATAAAGAGAAAATTAATTTTTTAAAAACCAGAGAGGGGCTAGAGTTCAGCAGGTATTTGTCTTTCACATAGCTGACCAGGGTTCAATCCCTGGCACTCCCTTTACCCCCATGTCCTGACAGCTCAGCCCTGAGCACACAGAGAGGAGTAAGCCCTGAGCACCACTGGGTGTGGCCTCAAAATAAAAAACAAACCAAAACAGAATAAATTAAAAGTCTTGGATATAGGAACTCCGACACACGGGGGCAGAGCTGCTACTGGCTCTTCCTGTGTTCAGCTGATCATGAGGTGCCCAGGAGGGAAGGCGAGTTCTAGCCATGGTCCGCCATCCCAACAGAGCCTAGCAAGAAGCCAGAGTAATCCTCACACCATGAGGGCCAACATTTTCCACATCCGGACTCCACAGCTCATCGGAGCTTCACCCAAGAGAAAAGCTGATCTCTCCCCATTGCACGTGGTCACAAAGCAGTTCATCAGTAAATGCATGAGTAGAGAGTCTACTACTAAGAGTACACCACCCACACGGCAGAGCCTGGCAAGCTACCTGTATCGTATTTTATATGCCAAAACCATTAACAATTATAGATCTCATTCTCATTTCCTGAAGGAATGGTCTGAGGCTTTTCATTTTTCCTGGAGTGAGCAGATGCCCTTGGGCTGCACTAGCATGCAATAGGATGTATGGAGATGTTACTGGTGCCTGCTCAAGAAATCGATGAACAATGGGAACACAAGTGATACAAGTGATTGGATATAGGACTAGAGAGATAGTACAGAGAGTGGTAATTGTCTTTTAGGAGGAAGGGAGGGAGGGAGGGAGGGAGGGGAGGGAGGGAGGGAGGGAGGGAGGAAGGAAGGAAGGAAGGAAGGAAGGAAGGAAGGAAGGAAGGAAGGAAGGAAGGAAGGAAGGAAGGAAGGAAGGAAGGAAGGAAGGAAGGAAGGAAGGAAGGAAGGAAGGAAGGAGGGAAGGAGGAAAGGAGGGAGGGAGGGAGGGAGGAGGAGGAAGGAAGGAAGGAAGGAAGGAGGGAGGGAGGGAGGGAGGAAGGAGGAAGAAAGGAAGGAAGGAAGGAAGGAAGGAAGGAAGGAAGGAAGGAAGGAAGGAAGGAAGGGAAATATTACACTCATTTGGGTATAAAAATTCAACAGATTATCAGAATATGGTAAATAGAGTATGGTTAGGTAGTCACTCAATTAAAAAATTAGAAATCTATAAATGACTATACCTACTGAGTTGATAAATAGTTATGATAAAATAATTGTAGATCAACTACACAGTTACAGCCCAAAAGTTAAATTTTAATATATCAGAAAAAAGAAACTGTAAGTATAGGTATTTGTAAACTGATAATAAAGACATATTTATTATTATGATGAAAAATAAAAGTTAAGTGAAGAGCCAGAATACTGTTTAATAATTTGACATGCAGAAAATAATTATAAAAATAGAAGATGAAAGAGGAGTAACTGTAGGAACTATTACAGGGTTTAAGTCCTATCCCTAGCACCACATGACCCCAACATTGGCAGGTGTAGCCCAGGTTACCTTTAAGTGCCTCTGGACTAAGAACTGCTGGCCTGGAGCAGGTAACCAGCAGACTCAGATCACCAGGACAAGCATCATCAGGTGTGACTTCTTGACGTGTCTGGGGAGCCAAGCACAGATGTGGTCACCTCTTCCCCATAAAAAAATAAAAATGTAGATGATTTGGTGTTAGTAAGAGTGAAAAGATAATTTCAATCTTTTTTAGGATGCAAAGTAGAACCATTTTTCTAGAAGTGCCTCAAAATTTAAGCGCCTTAAAATTTAAGCGCCTCAAAATTTAAAACCCTCTAATCTAACCTTTCAATTTCTTTAACTTGTTCTGAATAGATAATCATAGATATGAACAAAGATATTTCCACCAGAGATTTTATGCAAATTAATAACTACTACAAAAATGGGAAAATAATTGCTAATGACACAAAAACTATGATACTTTTTTGAAAAGTTTAACATCACAAATATGCACTAACAACATGAGCTATGATACAGATTTTTAAAATTAAGGGTAAACCATAAGAATATATTAACAGTTTTTAAAATTGTATCTAGTTTTTTTATTTAAACACCATGGCTTATAAAGTACAAGGTTATTCAAAATACAGTTGCTAGAAGGATTCATCATTCCCCACCAATCCCACCACCCGTGTGCTCCCACCACCACAAACCCTCATGTCCTACTCCCTCTCCATCCTCATGCCTGCTCCTTAATCAGCTCTAATTATATTGACCATTACATCCCATATATGGGAATGGTATTGAAAAAGTCATGACTTTTTTTCTGGGTTGTTATGTGTGAGTCTGGCCAATTCTGTTCTTGCGTTTGTTTCTGAATTTCTAGAACATGGTGGACTTCTACAAGTAAACTCCAAACCCACCATTGCACCAACAAACACTTCTTTCAAATTTTTCTGCACCTCTGTTTGAACCTGTGCTAAGCATACACTGAAAAATGTCTTTTATTTTGCCTATTTGAGCTAATTCTCCAAATACAGTCCATGAATATATTCATAGACTAAAGTCAATGGAAAGACGAGTTATGAAATTTACCTGCAACTGGATAGACATGGAGACTATTATGCTGAGTGAAATTAGTCAGAGGAAAAGGACAGATATGGAATGACTGCATTCATTAATAGGATATAAATAGATACCAGTGTTTTACTAAGTGTGGGAAATGGTAATGGCAGACTAAAACTCACCATTGAATAGACACAAAGAGACTTAAGTGATAAACTGTAAATATCTGCAGGGCTAGCCACAATGTATAAAAGAAGAGGGAGAGAGATGCAGAGACACAGAGAGAGAGAGAGAGAGAGGAAATGGGACTGACTACCTGCTATTGAGCAGCCTAGGGGTTGCCAGGAGGGAGTGGGGTAATTGGTGGTGGAAATGGAGGTTACAAATTGCCATTGTGCCATTTGAGCCAACTATATTAGAAATTATCAATATATTCCTACAGATCAGACATCATCATAACCACACCTTTGTAATTGTATGCCCCTCCTTAATGGGATACCTGGTACATCAGTGTACCTGGCTTTGAGATCTCTCGCAGCTGCTTTGTGGCCATTTCCACTGAGAGAGTGCCACAGCAGCTTTGCAACTGTGTGTCTGTGTCTCTGGAAAATGGCCAACAGAGTTGGAGGAAGTTCTAGGCGGGCCCAAGGGCCTTCCACAGGGATCCGAGGTGGGGTAATGAGTCCCAGCTCCAGTTTCATGGAAGCCTGGTGAGTTGAGTTGTCCCATCTTCATACCTGGGCATGGAATATGCTTCTCTCTTGGGTGGGGCTTTATGAGCTTTGGTGTTGCAACCTTTAAAAATGGTTGCAATTGTGGTGGATGAGGGTTTTTCTGGATTCTGGGGGCTCTATTGGTGGGACAGTCGGAAAAATATATTAACATTATTTTTGATTCTTTCCTTCCATTTGCTCCTTTACAATTTGTTTTTATTTTTAATTAAAGGTATCATTTTTATCACTTGACACTTGATCACTTGGCATCCCATTATTCGTCAAATTTCTTAAGCAGGCACCAGTAACATTTCCATTTGTCCCTATCACATGCCTCTATAGCCCAATGGCATCTTCTAGCTCCAGGAATACGAAGAGCCTCAAACCGTTCATTCAGGGTCTTTTTTTTTTTTTTTTTTTTTTTGCTTTTTGGGCCACACCCGGCAATGCTCAGGGGCTACTCCTGGCTCTGCACTCAGGAATCACTCCTGGCGGTGCTCAGGGGACCATATGGGATGCCGGGGATTGAACCCAGGCCGGCACAGGCCGGCCGCGTGCAAGGCAAACGCCCCTACCCGCTGGGCTATCACTCCGGCCCTCATTCAGGGTCTTGACAAAGAAGTCTGACCATCTTGTAGGTGGGCGTTCACGTGATTTTTTGACATCCCAAGGGATCCAGTCAATAATGGCTCTAGTCCAGCAGTCATCTCCAAATCGCATTACATGTCCAGCCCATCTGATTTTCTACGCATGGCAAATGAGACAGCGTCCCTGAATCTCAACTGTCGACAGTGGTCAGAACTCTGGATTCCTTCTCTTACTTGAGCGAAGTGTCATATTCCAAGCATAACTCTTTTGATTCCTCTGGGGAGACCCAAATAGTGTTCTCATCCTGCTTTCCTAGGGCCACAAAAAGGACACCTGTCTTCAAAAACTCTCAACCTCATTTGCCAATGTGTCAAGGCATGAGACTCAGGCAACCATGCCTCAGGCAACCATATGCTAACATCCAAGCTCCCAAGCAGTGCAGAGAAGCATTAAAGGAAGACCTCAAAGAGAGAAGAGCAGAAATACTGGCCAATGTAACAGAAGCCGAGAAAAGCATTTGCAATGCCTACCTGTCCTTCACCAACTATAAGACCAAGATGACTGCCCTCTGACCTCCTGATGGGTCTATCACATCTTCCAGAAAGGCAATGAAGATTATCCATGACTTCTACTCCGATCTCTTTGATAACCATGTCCACCTGTCCACATACCAAATTCTGCAGGATGGATATGTCATTCCCAATGTTCTCCCTTCTGAAATCCAACATGCCATTTTGTCGGTAAAGAAGCAAACAGTACCCAGCCCAGACATAGTCAGACCCAAACACCTGAGTCAGTATTCATCAATACACTGGCTCGGCTCTTCACACACTGCCTGTACGAATGCAAGGTGTCCCCCCCAATGGAAAACCAGCAGGACAATCATTTTTATAATAAAGAAAATATTCTATTCAGCAATGCATGTTATATTCAATGATTTAACTGACAAGCTAAAAGGGATAATTGTTGTGCTAAAACAATAAATATTTTGCTAAGTGAATAGTCTCTTCAGATGTGTGGGAAAAAGTAGATTATCTTCAATGTATACTAAAGAACATTAAACAGGTCCCTATTGTAAATGATTTCAAATGTCACCTTAAGACTAAAACCTTTTTCTATTTTATTGAGGTATGTATTGTGGCTCAGCATGAGGTCTATCTTGGAGAATGTCATGTGCACTGGAGAAATATGTGTATTCAGCTTTTGGGGGATTAAAAGCCCTATACATATCAACCATACACATGTGAAAAAATGAATTTGGACCTATGTCTAACACCATGCATCAAAAATCAGATAAAGATGGATTAAAGATCTTAATACCAGACCTGAATCCATAAAGTAATACATCAAAGAAAATATAGGAAAAACCCTCCATGACGTTGAAGCTAAAGACAACTTCAAAAATGAAGCAAAGATAAACATATAGGACTACATGAAACTAAAAATCTTCTTCATCCAAAAGAAACAGTGACCAAAATACAAATACAGTCCACAATGGAAAGAATATTCACCCAATACCCATCTGATAAGGTATTAATATCCAGAATATATCAGGCACTGGTAGAACTTTACAGGAAGAAAATAGCCAACTCTATCAAAAAATAGGGAGAAGAAATGAACAGAAACTTTGACAAGGAATAAATTCGAATGGCCAAAAGACATATGGAAAAAATGCCCATTATCATTAATCATCAGAGAGATGCAAATCAAAATGACAATGAGATATCATCTCACACCACAGAGACTGGCGCATATCCAAAAGAGCAAAAATGGAAAGTGCTGGTGTGGATGCTGGGAAAAGGGGACTCTCATCCATTGTTGGTGGGAATGTCGACTGATTCAGCCTTCTGAAAACAATATAACATTCCTCCAGAGACTAGAAATTGAGCATCCATTTGATCCAGCCATACCACTCCTGGGAATGTACCCTGGAAGCCAAAAACTGCACAGCAGAAACACCATCTGCACTTTTATTTTTATAGCACCACTATTCACAATAGCCAGAATCTGTAAACAACCAGAGTGCCCGAGAGCTGATGACTGGATTAATAAACTGTGGTACATCTATACAATGGAATACTATGCAGTGTTACGCAAAATGAAGTTACAAAATTTGCCTATAAATGGATAGACATAGAAAGGATCATATTGAATAAAATTATCCAGAAGGAAAAAGACAGATATAAAGTGACACTGCATTTATTTGCATTATATATAATGCAAATAATATACATAATATATTATATAATATATATATACATTACACATATATACACAAACATACGTAAGTATAGTATGATATCCAAGGTCTGGCAAAATGTAGATCAGGAGGTCTTGTCAAAGGTGGAACCTATCACAAACAGGTGGGAGTCAGAGGTTAGATAAGATAGAGAAGGGAACAGTGTGCTAATAATTGTTGAAAGTGATAATACCAACCTACAACTGAGCATTGAATACAGCAAAAAGATACATATGATAACCTCTAAATGTATGTATTGCAATCCATAATTTTTAAGAGAAGGAAGAGAGAAAGAGAGAAAAGAGATAAAGAACCTGCCATGGAGGCAGGCTAGGGGAGGGGAGGGGAATCAGGGACATGGTGGTGGGAAATGGGCACTGGTGGAGGGATGGATGCTGGAACAGTGTATGACCGAAACTCAAACATGAACATCTTTGTAATTTTATATCTCACGGTAGTATAATATTTTTTAAAGAAAACTAAAATTTCACTATAATCAATTTTTAGTTAAGTTAGAGGAATAAAATCTAGACATCTGATATGTCATATAGTATGAAATTAACATAGATCGTACACTCTAAAATTGTTCTGAAAGGTAGGTCTCACAATGCTCAGTGTTCATGCTAATGTTGCCTTATTTCCGTGCTCTATGTAGTAAGTCCAATAACACAAGTCATTTTCATCACAGTTATTTGCATATGGTTCTGCCAGAGTTTAGTTTTCTTTCTGTCTGTTATTTTTGTTTGGGAGCACATTTGGTAGAGCTCAGAGCTTACTCCTGTTTCTGAGGTCAGGAATCATTCCTGGTGTGCTTGGGCCAACCCTATGCAGTGCTGGGGGTAAAGCCAGTGTTAAGCTGCATGTCGTAATACTTGTATTAGCTCCCTCCCCTATTACTTACTATTAAATTTATTGCCAGTCAAAATTTGAGATTTCAAGCAGAATGCTATAGGATCTTACACAGGTCAGCATGTTTATGTTTTTCTTAACTACTTATTATACAGCTTAACAGAACAGACTTTATCCAAAAAACAAAATCCATTTAAGTTTGCTTAGAAATGAGGGAAAAGCATACATTTTGTCTTTTCCAGATTTTTTCTTATACCACAATAAATAACTTCTGAGTAGCACTTAAGCTACACATATTTTACTGATCAAACTGCAATAGCAAGTGCTTATGGCTAGTCTACCTTTTCCATTTCCATAAAAAACACAATTCCAAAACTACATGCTCCCCCATTGACTCCGAGGCCCTCGGGCAGCGGTTAACAGAATCGAGTTTATCCTTTAGGTGGAAATTAATATTGCATGCAGTGAAACACCAGTCAGTCAGCACTCCCATTCGAAATAAATGACTGATCATACTTGAAAGATAGGCTCTCTCTGACCTGAATGATGTGGAAAGATCCCTGGTGAGGGCATTCCATTTAGTCCAGCATCAAGTTCTTACTTCTAAAATCCAAGTCTGAAGTACTTTTGCTGTTCCTAGGTCACCCTCTATTAGCCATGCACATATATCACGTTGCCTCTATCACCCTTGTCCAGTAAAGAGTCAGACAATAGACTTATGTCACACATTATCTATTTTTCCAAAGATTAAAGGGTTTTGTGAATAATCACACAAAACCTACTCAAGTATCAACTCATCCACAGACAGATCATTTCTGCTGATTAATTTTCTCCTTTTCCCTTCCCTCTATTGTTGCTGTGGTGACCGGTAGTTTCACTGCATTTGTGCATTTGGCAGTGGCACTCATCATTAGTGGGATGTGTGCCTGGTGGGGGCGGAGGAACACTATGTGAAGCCTTGGTGCTGGACAGGTTCACACTCCTTGACCCTGATGCTCACACATATGCTGACGGAGAGTTAAAAGATCACATTTCAGGTTATGGTGCTCATACATCTTGTTTCAATTTTTTTTGTGTGTTTTGTTTTCGGGTCAAACTCAGCAATGCTCAGGAATCACTCCCAGAGGATGTCAGGGACCATATGAGGATCCAGGGATCGAAAATGAGTTGGCCTTGGGAAAGGCAGAACCCTAACCTCTGTACTGTACCTCCATCCCCTATTTATTTTTTTTTTAATTTTTTGTATCAAGTCAGTGAATTACAATGCCATTCATGACTGAGTTGCATGAATAGTGTTCCAGCACCAGTCTCTTCAGCACTCTCCACTTTCCTCCACCAATAACCCCCTTTTCCTCTCACCACCCACCTGTCTATGAAAGGCACTTTTTTAAAATAAATTTTGGAACTGCGGTTTATAGAATTTTTTCTGGTGAGGTTTCATGCAAAACAATTGACAACCATTTAGCTCCCTTTCTTCCTCCCAGATGAACAGTGTCTCTTCCATTATTGTCATCCCTTCCCTGTCCTAACCTTACCTCTGACTGGAACACTTGCTGCCTGTGGCATAAGGCCCTGAACAGTGGCATTATGCTTGTAAAACGAATGCATTAGCGCCTGAGCCATCTCTTAGCTCCCTTCCTCCACTGGTCTAAATTCGTAAAACTATGTTTATGACATACTATTTACACACTTTTTTCTCTCCCTCCTGGGTATTCACCTTCTAAAACAATAAATGTCCATTTAGTGATCTTATTCCAATTATACATTTAAAAATAATGAAGTCCTAAAGCAAAAATTATTCTATCTTTCAGCTGACCTCAAATTCTTTTATGATTCTTAAATTCTGCTGACTGCTCTTTATAATAAGCAATAGTTTTTATTTCCAATAATTTATAATTTTGGAGAACAAATATTCTAGGAAAAGACCTTTAAGCCATCATTCTTTTGGTATAAATCACAGCACACAAAAATCAGAATTTAATTAAAATAAAATGAAACAACAGTTGAAATTTTTTGTTTTATATATATTTATGTATGTACTGTATAAATATATATTTATATTATTTATATATTCTAAGCATTTGTTTCATTTTATTAAATATTTTAAATAGCTGTCTGTCTGATCATTTTTGTATAAATAACTATTATTGCAAAATAAATGAAATACACTAGTATCATATTCATTTTGGTGATCAAAAAAGCTAAATTTTATACAATTGAAATTGTGCTTATTGGGGCTGGAGCGATAGTCCAGCAGGTAGGGCATTTGCCTTGTACGCAGCCAACCTGGGTTTGGTCCCCGAATCCCATATGGTTCCTTGAGCACCGCCAGGAGTAATTACTGAATGCAGAGCCAGGAGTAACCCCTGAGCATTGCCAGTGTGACCCAAAAAGCAGAAATTAATAAATAAATAATAAAATTGTGCTTATCCGGCACATCTAGCATCACAAGAGGTAGAGGCAGAAGCAGTGTATTTAATTACCAGCCCTGCTTCTCAGAATGTTTACGTCACTGCCTTCTAACAACTTATCAGAAAACACTGAGTCTGGAACTACTTACTGACTGCTAACAGATATAGTGTGCAGCAAATGTGAGAGGATGTTGCAAAGATCATATTTGAATGGATTTCCATCTCATTGGTTCCTCTTTCTCTCTCTGCTTTTTTTTTTTTTTTTGAGAGTCAGCTGCTGCTTTGTGAGTTGCCTACTGGAGTGGCCCATTTGGCAAAGAACCAAAAGAACACTTCAGCCAACAGTTAATAAGGAATTAAGGTCCTCAGTCCATTGACAAACTCAAACCTTCCAACCACCACTTGAATAACTTGGAAAGCAACCTTAGCCTAGTTCAGCCTTCCAAGAATACCATATCCGTAGTACTTAGCTTCACTATAGCATTACACTATACTCTGACCAGAGGCACCTAGCCCTAGGCACATGTAGATTCTTGATTTGTAGAAAATATTTTATTCATTCTGTTACCAATTATTTAAAATAATTCATTTCTAAAAGTTTTATGACAAACTATTTTGCAGACACAGAAAACTGATAGAACAAGTAGAGATGATGAAAAGAAATCTTCCTTTGTAGACAGTGAAAATGTCAACTCAGTCATTTAGAGGCTAGAGTGGCAATTCTTGTACATTTATGAATTTCTGGATATGTTTCAGCAATTCTACTCTTGAGTTTATGCTCTCAGAAACTATCACCAACACCCTAAAATAGAATTTAGGTAAGGCTGTTAAGAGTGTGCTTTGTGATTTAAAAAAATGGGAAATAATAGGAGATGTCATATTTAGAAAGGAGTAAATAAGATGTGATAAATGCTTTCTGTATAATACTATGCTATACTTCTAAATAATGACATAACAAAGTAGCTAGTCTTTAAAATAATGTTGCATGAAAATCAGAAAAAGACATGAAGTTGCATAATGTTGTTTGAGAAAATTAAAAGATTATCTAAATAACAAATAAATGTCCATTTAGTGATCAGTAAATGGACATTTATTTACTATGTTTCAAGGATATATAAACATGCTTGTACAGGCAGAAAACATATTTATTACCTATTCCTGGGTACATTTCATTTTTATAGGTATCACTTGTATCACTTCACTTGTCTTCCTGTTGTTCATCGATTTGCTCGAGCGGGCACCAGTAACATCTCTATATGTCCCTGTCGTGTGCTAGTGTAGCCTCAAGGGCATATGTTCACTCCAGGAACATGAAGAGCCTCAAATCATTTGTTCAGGTCACGGGAATGAATTCCATAATTGTTACTGTAATTTAACAAGTGAGAGGAAAATACTTGAAGAATACTTTTTTAATGGTTCCTATTAAATCTGGACTATGTCTAATTCAGTTCTTAAAACTTTGACTAGTCAAGCATGTGATGCTTCTTTTGGTTAAGTTTTATTTATTATTAAAGTGTCCTTTCCAGTATACTGCATTATTAGCTCATTTCCTATAAGTCACTTCAGAAATAGGGTACATTCAAGATGCAAAGGCAGCTTCCCCTTAGAAAAATAACTTCACCAATCACTTTCTTTATTCTGATGATACATTTGAGGTAAGTAAAACTTTTTCCAATAACAGGCTTTCAAAAGTACCAAATTTAAATTAAGAGAACATTTTGCGACTGCTAATGAAACTCAAGAAAAGATCACATATGAATTAACCACCTCACATAAGCCACCTGAGGGGCCAACCTACATGAGAATGACTCATAAAGCAGTGTCAAGTGTTGGTAAATAAACACCCAAAACTAGTTTCTTCTTCAGACAAGAAACTAACGAGGTGTGTTTTCAATACCAGATCCCAGAGTACCTGGGATTAAGCTTCAGTGCCCAATATGACAATTTAGAAATGCACTCTTAATTATCTTGTGTGTGTGTGTGTGTGTGTGCATCTTTGATTTATACCTCCCTCCCTGTTGCAGGACACCTAAAAGCCTAAGCCTCTGCATCTGCCCTGGATTGCCTCCTGCAGATCACTTTGTAGATAAGGGGGTAGTTTAAATGTGGCAGCTTATCTGACCATGTATTCTGTACTGGCTGGTATAAATATTCTCTCATGCTACCACAATCATCATGAGACTAGCTAGATCTTACCAGCATATTTGCCTGGCCACGTTGGATCTCTAAGTAATTAGACCAGAGAGAAATGCTATTTGCCTCCAAGCAAACAAGTATGGCTCCCTGATAACTCAAAGGCAACTAAAATACAAAACTACTGTGAAGTAGACGAGACTCTTGTAAAGGCTTGGAGAAATATTTAACTGGCATCAGTATTAGTCTTTGGTACAGAGACATGCCATCTCAGAAACCCCCCTTCTCTACCCTATAAAGGCATTTTCAGGCAGATCTTGGCTCAGAACATTAGCATACAATAGGGTCTAGGTGAGGTGCTAGGAGAAATTACCTAACGGCATTTGACCCTTCCTGCTTCCCATAATAGTGGGAGGTCTGAGTTGCAGGGGTATAAAATCAGCCTGCTTCCTCTCTCTCTCTCTCTCTCTCTCTCTCTCTCTCTCTCTCTCTTCTCTTTTTTTTGGGCCCTCTTTTTTGGGCTTGCACTCTTCTTGGGAGTCTTGTCTTTGTCTCTTCTCTACAGGGCCTTTACACGTGGTGGCCGCCATCTTGGCCTACACGTGGCTGGGGTTCTAGCCAGGAATCCTAAGCACTGGATTTTTCCTATTGCTGATTTGTATGCCTGAACCTGTGATAAGTAAAGTCCTTTAAAACTGCATCAGATTCCTGGGTCTTCATCCATTCCGTGCCGGCCGGAGGTAGAAGGAAACTTCGCTTCCCAGCACTGTTGGGGACCCGGCAGTGTCCCCGACACATCCCTATTACAAATATTTTCTGGGATCAACTGCAGAAAAGAATAACTTGATAAGTTGATCACTTCGCATCCCAACATTCATCGATTTGCTTGAGCAGGAGCCAGTAACGTTTCCATTTGACCCTATCACATGCCAGTGTAGGCCAATGACATTTGCTTGCTTCAGAAATACAAAAAGTCTCAGGGTCTTGACAAAGAAGACTGATCATCTTGTAGGTGGGCTTCCATGTGATCTTTTGATGCACTATCAACATAACTGAGGTATAAGAAAGACGAAATGCAATTTATCACTATGTGGATCACCCTAGATAAATAGTATCAAGTGAAGTCAGTTAGAAGACGAACAGAACAATATCTTATGTGTGGGAAATAAGGAAATGAGATAAGGGAGTAACAAATGACCAGAGACATCTGACCTGGATAGCTGGTCTACAGACCTAACTCTACTGAGAAGGGCAAGAGACTTTGGAGGAGGGAAGCAGATGCTTAGGTTGTGGGTGAGGTGTCAGAACTACTGATGCATGAAACTATAATTAACAATATTGTAAATCATAATACCTCAATACAAATGGGTAAAATAAATTGTAAGTTGAGAAAACAAGTGACAATAACATTAACACAGAAACAATTTAAGATAGGACTAAGCTCGCAAAAAAATATTGATGAAGAATTATTCCTGTGAAAAAAAGAACTATCTGAAGATTAAAAGCAATTCACTAACAGTAAGAAGATCAGTAATTCTATTTCATAGCTTAAAAATACTTTTCAGATGTGGTAACTAAAGCAAGAGTATGAAGAGATACATAAAATCTTTGTATGACCAACTTATACCTAAAAATCCTAACTTAATACTCAGCTTTAACCATTAGACAGAACTTTCATCAAAAGTACTTGAGAGCTTATTCTGTCAAAATATAAGAAGTTCTTTGGCCAATTGGTGGTTTTGAATAGAGTAGAAAGAAATAATTCTGTGCAATCGGATTAGAAAAGACTGTAATTGTGTTAGATAATAATATCCTGTGGGGAGATTTGGTCTTTTCAGGAAAAATGGTTTTAAAGACTTGTCATGCCTATGTTTCTTATTGTTTGCCTATCTTTCTTATTATTTTCCTCTCCATCCGCTAGTGTAAAGAGTAAGTTATTTCTGACAAATAGCAATTATCAAGTACTGGAGATATTTTATTGAAAATAAAAAATTGTGAGAGAACAAGTAATAAAAATGAGGAGCATTTTAAAGGCCATTACAACAGCTCATGAAAGAGATCTGTTTATAAGGGAAATAGATTACAAAAGCCAAAAATATGATTTTCTTCTCATCTTATAGCACAGACCATAGGATAAATCTTGGAGTTATGTTCTCTCATGGATAATAGTAACAATATACCTTAAGGCTGAAACATTTGGTTTGTTTTCCTTTACTTGCTCCCGTTTCCTTATCATTTTGGTAAAAATTGTTCAACAAAAAAAAAACTCTCGAATTTGGGTTAATAAGACTAGCTGTTCCCATCTTAAATATGATAGTGCTGCATGGTCTGGCTAAGCAATGGACGGCAATAACTAGGATTACAAGGCAAAGAAGACCAATGCATCTAAGGACCATTATTTGATTTTGTGCTGACAAGCTCTTCAAAGAAAATGAATACGTAATCTGGGAGTTAGTTCCAAATAAAATATGATTTCAAATGTCTAAATTCTCTCAAATATTAGTACATTGATAAAATGAACTTACCAGTTTAATAAATCTGTGTAAATGACATTATTTCTTTTTTATTTTTTTATTTTTTATTTTTACAATTACAAAAGATATACAATTAAAAAGTTCATATTTGGGTTTTAGTCATACAGTGTTCCAGCACCCATCCCGCCACCAGTGCCCATTTCCCACCACCAACGTCCCCGGTTCCCTCCCCCTCCCTATGACATGATTTCTTATTCTGAATATATTATTCTACATTGTAGAAGATATACTCATCCTAAAACAAGACATTTGGTTCACATTCATTGTGAAAAGAATAATGCCAAATAACCTGGGCCCCAGCATGATTTCTTATTCTGAATATATTATTCTACATTGTAGAAGATATACTCATCCTAAAACAAGACATTTGGTTCACATTCATTGTGAAAAGAATAATGCCAAATAGCCTGGGCCCCAGCTAAATGTAGCATTAAAGTCTGTTTGTCTCTCTTTTATATTAAAGAGCATGTTACTTTTCTGATACAAATAATGAATTTATTTAAACTTAAACACAATATTTTTCACAACTATACAGCAAAACGCCAGGATTATATTTATTGGTAGATGTCTTGATTGGATATATGTTCCATGAAATCTCTGATGATATTATAGTCATCTTTAAAAACATCTTTGACAATCACTTCTTCCTCTTTGCATATATGCATTTATAAGGTTCTGGCCTGGGTGTGTGCATATACATATGTGTGTGCATAGCGTTGTTCACATTAAAC
Organism: Cryptotis parvus; assembly: GCA_021461705.1. Lineage (NCBI taxonomy): Eukaryota > Metazoa > Chordata > Mammalia > Eulipotyphla > Soricidae > Cryptotis > Cryptotis parvus. The sequence continues at coordinate 94,913 of JAJIBD010025969.1, read as the reverse complement.
TGAGACAATGCAAACCAACGATCGAAAGTGAGTGTCGAATTTTCCCTCTAAAGAATATACTTATTGTTGCTGTTGGGGCTTTTTGTGTTTGAAAGAGCAAACTTGCAATTTACAAGAATACTCCCTGAGGTTAAGAGCACAGAAACAATCTTGAACACCTACTTAATAATTTGCTCTTAAATAAATAGCTATGACTTTAGCTGAGATCTTTTCATTTATACTGGGTTGCTAATTACTATGGTAGATTATTAATTCTACACTGAAGGTTTCAGAGTGTCAAGGCCTGCTGGGGCAAAACAGTTCAAGATAATGGGGGCATGGAGGTCATTAAAGGGTGTATGCTGCCAACAAGAATGAACATGTAAATTAGTTCAGGAATGACATTTATTAATATCTAGAACTGATTATTATACTGGGACTTATTTATATTTCCAGGCTACAAATGGGCTGTGTTCCAAAGGTTCATAGATTGGCTAATGGTTGAAAACTCAAAATTCATAGAAACTTTGTGCAGTAAATGGAGTTTCAAGTCTCAGATTTATCAAAAAAGAGAAAACAGCCTATTTTGTCAATAGGGGCTAATTACTTTTTCAATTAAAGTAGACTACAAATAAAAAAAGAAAATACTTATTTTTAAAACCATTCTGAAATGAAAATTGACTTTAAATAAATTTATATATGATTATGCCTAAATTGGACAACAGAGATTAAGAATTATGCCTGCCACATGGCAGCAGGGAATACCATTGAAAGAGTCCTAATGTGACAGTATTCAAAATTTTATCTAATTACAAGTCTTAGAGATCTTCTTTTCTTCCTCTTATCTGGAAGGAATTTCTAGCTTGAAGCCTAACTCAGTCCCTATTCCCTTAGAATCTTAAATAAGTGAGAAATTAACTGATGGGACGTTGGACAAGGAGGACCCATTGCTCTGGCCTCAATCTTGTTCTTATTCTGAAAGATTAGACACTGTTTTAGATATATGAGACTACCTTAAGGGAGTTCATCTATTAATGAAGAAATATTAAGTCCATGCCATAGAATTTACAGCTCTTATTCTTCCTTGACCATAAATTTCTCAATTTCCCATCCCAAATATTTTTTCTAGAAATAATCTTTACTATACTACTCCTAGTTTTAAAATAAAAATTCTAAATTCATTCAGTCTCAACAACTGGTTTTAAATTATAAGACTTTTCTACATAACGTGTTACATGCATTAACTTACACACATGTATACAAATATTTTGTGCATGTAGGATCAATTCTTCCAAGGAACAATTCTTCTCCAGTGTCAAATACAGCATGATGCGACTGTCGCCTCCTCGTCTCAGTCAGACCAATGATGTCGTACTTGATCTTTCTTGCTTGCAGCATCAGATCCTCAATATATGCTTCCTATGCCAGTGTGCGTGCATTGAAAGTACAGACAGTCATTTTAGTCTTTCTTCGTTTTGGCAGCCTAGGACAGCCGTGAAAATTTATCAGGCACAGCTTGTTTTCCTTTCTTACTGCTGCCGTATTAAGGGCTCTTTCGGGTCAGGAAAATAAACATTTTTGTTACTGGATTTGGCATATCGAACACGCATTGGACAGCTTGCCAGGCTTTGCCATGCGGGCACTATATTCTCATTACTTTGTGGGGCTCTCTCAGAGGGGTGGGTAGAATATTTCTGGTAATTTGGAGGTAAATTGCGTGGCCGCTGCGGCAGGTGTATCGGGAAAGCTGGTTTCTGCTCTGCCGGGTGTACCTCTGTCTTAACACGAACATGGCTGTCAACATTGATTCATTTGAATGCCTAACAAACCGAATAGGACTATTACACTTGAGGAGATGTGGCCCACTGCCAGCAATTTCTATCTTCATTGTCTATGCACCAACATCCACATACAAAGAAGATGAAATTGAGAAATTCTACATGGAATTGGAGGAGCTCTATAAAAAGATCACACCTTCTACAAGATCATAGTCGGTGATTTTAATGCCAAGATAGGACCGAGAAGATCGGCAGAAAGAACTCCACATCGGGACCCATGGCCTAGAATGGAGCGAACAGGGTGAGAGACTATCTGAGTTCATCATGTCCATCAAGACCATTCATGGGAACTCACAGTTTCAGAAGGCTGAAGCGAAACGTTGGACATGGGAATCTCCTGGTGGACAGTTCCACAATGAAATTGACCACATCATCTTCAATCGACGGTTTTGTCTGACCGATGTTGCTGTCGTCCCCAAATTCCACACAGGATCGGACCACCGTCTCCTTCATGCAAAATTATACTTCCCGCAATGGGGAGAAAAAGCTGCAAAGTTTAAGAAGAGAACTCCCAGAACGACCACCAACTGGGAACTCTTTGGCACCATTGTGGCAACATGGGAAGATACCATCATTGATGACATCGATGAAGAATACAACCGACTGGTTCAGCACCTCCATGATTGTGCAAAGAATGCCGAGAGAGAGAAAGACACAAAAGGACGCTTGTCTTCAGAAACTCTTGAGCTCATTCGCCAACATGGCAAGGCGCGAGCCTCAGGAGACCAAATGCTAATGTCCAAGCTTGCTAAACAGTGCAGAGAAGCGATAAAAGCAGACCTCAAAGACAGAAGAGCAGAAATACTGGAAGATGCAGCGGAAGCCGGGAAAAGTATTCGCACTGCCCGCCTGTCCTTCGCCAACTATAAGACCAAGATGACTGCCCTCCGATGCCCTGATGGATCTATCACATCTTCCAGAAAGGCAATGGAGAAGATTATCCAGGACTTCTACTCAAATCTCTTTGATAGCCACATCTACCTGCCCACATACCAAATTCCACAGGATGGATATGTCATTTCCAACATTCTCCCTTCTGAAATCCGACATGCCATCTCATCGGTAAAGAAGGGAACAGCACCAGGCCCAGACAAAGTCAGATCCAAACACCTGAAGCATCTGCCATCGGTACTCATCAATACACTAGCTCGGCTCTTCACACGCTACCTGTCCGAATGCAAGGTGCCCTCCCAATGGAAAACCAGCAGGACAGTTCTACTGTTCAAGAAGAGAGACATTCACGACATTGGCAACTATCGCCCCATCTGCCTGTTGTCCGTCATCTACAAGCTGTTTACACGAGTCATCCTGAACAGGATTAGCAGAACACTAGATGAAGGACAACCATGCGAGCAAGCAGGTTTCCGGAAAGGATTCAGCACAATCGACCATATCCACATAGTAACCAAGCTCATTGAGGTTTGTAGGGAGTACAAGATGCCACTCTGTCTCACGTTCATTGATTTACAGAAGGCTTTGATTCTGTGGAGACTGAAGCAGTCATCGAAGCCCTAGTCAAACAGGGTGTTCAAACCCAATACATCAAGATCCTTTATGAGCTGTATTACGGATTCACCACCAGGATCTCACCATTCTACAAAGAAGTGATCATTGATGTCAAAAGAGGGGTTCGACAGGGTGATACCATCTCACCAAAAACTCTTCAGTGCAACCCTCGAGAACATCATGAGACAATTAGAATGGGAAGGAATGGGAGTGAAGATAGATGGTTGGCAACTACACCACCTCCGCTTCGCTGATGACATCGTTCTAATAACACCAAACATTAGTCAAGCGGCACAAATGCTGGCTGACTTTGACCGAGAATGTGGAAAGGTAGGTCTACAGCTGAATCTGAAGAAAACTATGTTCATGAGAAATGAACTAATTCCAGAGGCCCCATTCAATCTCAATGGAACAAACATCTCTGAATGCAGCAGTTATGTGTACCTAGGTCGAGAAGTCAACATGATGAACGACCTAAAACCTGAGCTGCGCAGGAGTAGAGAGAGGCATAGAATGCCTTCAAAGGCATCGAAGAAATAGCTAAAAAGGACAAAGAACCTCCGGCTCCAGGCACATCTCTTTGACTCCACCGTTCTCCCTGCATTAACATACGCCTCAGAGACCTGGGCCCTACGAAAGCAGGATGAGAATGCTATTCGGGTCTCCCAGAGAGGAATCGAAAGAGCTATGCTTGGAATATCACGTCTCACTCAAGTGAGAGAAGGAATCCGGAGTTCTGACCTTCGTCGCTATTCCAGAATCAGGGATGCTGTCTCGTTTGCCAAGGCATCGAAAATCAGATGGGCTGGACATGTAATGCGATTTGGAGACAACCGCTGGACTAGAGCCGTTACCGACTGGATCCCACGGGATGTCAAAAGATCACGTGGCTGCCCACCTACAAGATGGTCAGACTTCCTTGTTAAGACCCTGAAGGAACGGTTTGAGGCTCTTCATATTCCTGAATCAACCAGATGCCATTGGGCTACAGTGGCGCGTGATAGGGTCCAATGGAAATGTTACTGGCGCCCGCTCGAGGCAAATCGATGAATAACGGGATTCAAGTGATCAAGTGATCAAGGATCAATTCTTACAAATAAAATGATACTTCAAAGGTGTCAGGTTTAAATAATTGTATATAAGCATAATAATCTTTCTCGAAATGTGAAAAAAAATAGTATAATTAGATATGCATGTCTTAGAAAATAAGTAGGGTTTTCTTCAAATGGCTGTTCATTCTTGAACACAAATATTTCTTGCTTGCCTTTGTTTTTTGCCCTTGCTTATGTCCACTCTGAAGACTGAAGAAAACTGTGTTTTCTTTTGATCATGTGCTTCTCTTCCCTTAAGATCTTTCTAAAAATATTTCAATTTTGTGCACTGGTGGAGGGATGGGTGCTAGAACACCGTTTGACTGAAACCCAATCGAAACAGCTTTGTAATTGTATACCTCAGGGTGATATAATAAAAAAGTAATAACAATTAATTAATTAAAATAAATAGGCGTACAATGCTTTGGCAACACAGGGTATTCCTAGTATTTTTAATGTGTCATTCTCAATAGTAAATTGAATTAGAATTTCATAATAATAAGTGATGAAAAATTTTTTATGAGCCTGTTGGCTATCCATTGGTCTTCCTCAAAGAGGTACCCCTTCATTTCCTCTCCCCATTTTTGATGAGTTCTTTTTCTTTTTTGCTGTTGATCTTTGTAAGGATATTATATAGGATATTATAAGATATCCTATATAATATCCTTACAAAGGATTATTGTTACAGTATGGATAGAACTGTAAGATACCGTGTTAAATGAAGTAAGTCAGAAAAAGAAACATAACAGTATGATATTCACATACGTGGTATTTAGGGCAAGTGGATAAAGAAATGCAATGATTTAAAGAGGGAGAATGTCTAGACTACTCTTGGGCTCAAAGTATAGGTAGAAGAAGGAAACACAGTAAGTGAAGGGATAGGGGAGGCGAGAGATAAGCAACAGGAGGCTTGTGTCAAGGAATGATAGAGCTAAACATTCAAACCCCGGAGTCAAAAAACACTGAAGTCATGAGACCCAAAATTTAAATAATCAAACTTAAAAAGTTACTATCAAGATGGCAAAATATAGCTGGGCTGGAGGTGGGGGCAGGATGGGGGTAGAAAGGGAAGCTGGGCACACTAGTGGAGGGAAGTTGACACTGGTAGTGGGATTGGTAATAAAATATTGTGCGTCTAAGAGCCAACTATGAATCACTTTGTAAATCAGGGTGTTTTAATAATATAAAATTTAGAAGAAATGAAACTATCTTTGCTTCAGGCCAAAGTGCTAGTAGAGCAGGTAGGGCACCTGGCTCGTACAAAGATTTGATCCCCAGCACCCTGCATGGTCCCCCAAATATGCTATCAGTGATCCCTGAGCACATAGCTAGGAGCAAGCCCTGTGCATCACCTAGTGTGGTGCAAAACCAAAGACTGAACAAAAATATCTTGAAAGAAAGGAAGGAAGGAAGGAAGGAAGGAAGGAAGGAAGGAAGGAAGGAAGGAAGGAGGAAGGAAGGAAGGAAGGAAGGAAAGGAAGGAAGGAAGGAAGGAAGGAAGGAAGGAAGGAAGGAAGGAAGGAAGGAAGGAAGGAAGGAAGGAAGGAAGGAAGGAAGGAAGGGAAAGGAAGAAAGAAAGAAAAGGGAAGGAAGGAAGGAAAGGAAGAAAGGAAGGAAAAAGAAGGAAGGAAGGAAGGAAGGAAGGAAGGAAGGAAAGAAGGGAAGAAGGGAAGAAAGAAAGAAAGAAAGAAAAGAAAGAAAGAAAAAGAAAAGAAAGAAAAGAAAGAAAGAAAGAAAGAAAGAAAGAAAGAAAGAAAGAAAGAAAGAAAGAAAGAAAGAAAGAAAAGAAAGAAAGAAAGTACCACCAAATCAATTGCACCCATTAATCTTCTCCCCAGCATCTGAGAGCTCTTTTCTGTCTACTGATGATTACACAGACTACTAATTTTTAGTATAAGTTTTATAATTTTATATAGAATGTCAGTGAAGTTGGGGCTTTCTGGATATGTAACTAAATTAAATGTTGTTAACATTTGCTTTCCTTTTATATTGTGGTAAGCTATTTGTTTCTATCATGACCTTTGTATTTTGAATTTCACACTTAAATATTGCAGGATGACCACAGAAAAGGCATATATACCATTAAGATTTTCATTTTTTTAAAAATTCTATCACCAATTATATTTACCAGCAGAGGGATATCAAGTTTTATAGAAAGACATAATAATTTTTTAAGTTGTTCTTTCTAGTTTCCTACTGGCATTCTGGGAATTCAAAAAACATATGTTCAGTTTATACTGTCATTTTCAGGATGCCTGAGATCTCTTGCATAGAAAGAGAGCTCTTTCTGAAAAAGAGCCTTAAGTCCTATTGTTCTTTCTTAGTAAAATATCACTAGCAACACAATACATGGTACTCAGCAAAGTTTAAATTAAACAAAATCCATTGTTAAAAGTTTTATATATTTTTCAGATAATGAGTCCTATATAATAAACCAAATATTGTCTCTTCATAAGTGAGTGGCCTTGTGGACTGTACAAGTTCACATTCTTGGAGTTGTTCCTGTCTGAGCTATAAGTTATCTGAGATATAGTTGAGCAAGGGCCACAGACTAGGTTAGCCTATCACTATCAATTTAGTAAGGTACTTTCCACTGTCTGAAAACTGGTAGACTTACTCAGATTCACACTTTTTGATAAATTATCCATGAAAGAGTTGAAAACCTATACTTAGACCAAACTATTTAATTACTTGACATATCAACATTGCAATACTATTTTTCCCTGTATCTCTTAACCTTTAGCAGAATTTAACTTTTTACATTGTATTTTGTTGTTTTCCTACTTTTTATTAGAACATTTTAATAGGAGTTTATATTAATTTAAAATAATTTGTGAATTTTAATAATATTATTCTTCAAAAACAAATTATAGATTTTTAGTAATGAGATACTGTGTATGCGGTGATTCCATTTTTTGAGAAAATGAAAATTTCCATAGAATCAAAATCCCATGGATTTAACCAATATTCAGACAGAGTTTTCAGCTGCAGGGTCACCTGCACACAAATTGCTCATAAGCTTAGACTGATGGCTATCCCAGAGAAAAGACAGGGAGAAGCTACAGAAAAAACAGTAATATCTATCAATTCAGAATTAATACAGTTGCTCTCTAGGTAAGGGGATTTTCAGTGCTCTTCATTTTCTTCTTTTGGTTTGTCATATAGCATATATTTTTTCTATTCTCACTGTAAACAAATATAATACTTATAGTCATAAGAAAAATTAAAAATTGAAAGTCATTTTTTCTCTCTGCCAGAGACCTACCTTTCAAACTTCTGGTGTTAATTTAAAGGTTAACAGTGATTATTAACTCAGATACATTTTATTGTATGTTAACCCATGTCGTATTTGATATACCAAAAACCAGTAACAATTATAGACCTCATTCCCATGACCTTAATAAATGGTTTGAGGCTCTTTATGTTCCTAGAGTGATCAGATGCCCTTGTGCTACACTAGCATGTGACAGGATGTTGGAGATGTTACTGGTGCCGGCTCGGGCAAATCAACGAACAATGGGAAGACAAGTGATTCAAGTGATTAAAAATACACATGTCAGGCCGGAGCGATAGCCCAGCAGGTAGGGCGTTTGCCTTGCCGCGGCTGGCCCATGCTGGCCCGGGTTTGATCCCTGGCAACCCATATGGTCTCCTGGAGCACCACCAGGAGTAATTCCTGAGTGCAGAGCCAGGAGAAACCCCTGAGCATTGCTGGGTGTGACCCAAAAAAGCAAAAAAAAAAAAATATATATATATATATATATATATATATATATATACATGTAAGCATCCATAATTGGTATTGACAGCTGTTACAAAACTTTTCTATTTTTTTTGGGAATAGGACTTAGTAAATTAAATGCAAAAAGCATTTCATAATGAATTTATATGCTAATAGAAAGTATAACCTTGTTTATTTTTTTCTTTCACCAGAAGCAAAATTTTTCTAAAAATTCTTTCCCTCTGCGTATTCTAAAAAGAAAGCACATGGGGACATGAACAAGCTAAAAAAAAAATGTTACTTCAAATTTCATTAAAATAAATTAAAGTTGCTTAACAAAATCAAGCTGCACCCTTCTGTAGAAAATGTGGCAGAAAATGCATCCCTATATCCACCAGTTCAGTCTGCATTTATAACTCAGCAATTATAACCAAAACAGAAATGCCCTCTTACCCCTTTACCTTCACGTTGTGATGGCAGGTGGTAACTGGAAAATAAGTAAGATGGGGAGCAAAGGGACAGTAGATAGCTTAAGGCATTTGCCCTGCATACTGCTGACTCAGCCCCTAGTAGAGGAATAAGGCCTGAACATTGCCAGGTGTGCCCCCAAAACAACAAGAGAAAAGGAAAAGAAAGTAACTGAGATAAAATTCAAGGATGCAGTGAGACACACTTGAGAGACTCCATTTAGGTCAGAGGGTCAGCCCATCCAGTCTGGATGAAAGACATGAATTATGATGTGGAGCATAAATAGTGGGGGGGGGGGGGGGGGGGGGTGGGGGTGGCTAAACAATAAATGACTCTCTAGTATACCCATGCTCCAGGGTCCAGAACCTGTGAATGCTACCTTAGATGCTTGTAGAGAATCTGCAGATAACACTGCATTATGGATCTTGGCTGGAAAGATTGTCTTGTATTACCTGTAAAGGTTCTAAGCAAAATCACAAATGTCCCTGTAATTTCAGCGGAACAAAGGCTGTCAGAGTTCAAGGAGAAGCACTGTTGTAACAGTAGCTGAGATTGGAGCGACATGTTTTGAATATGTAAAATAGAGCTGTGAGTCAAGGAATATAGGAGGCCTGTAAGACCAACCAAAGGATAGGAAATGAATCCTTAACTAAATTTCCAGAAAACATTAATCTTAGTGTTACCTTGATTTTGGGCTAATAAAAGTTATTTTGAAGCTCTAGTCTCCAGAAGGTCAGGGAATAAGTTTAATCATTTTAATGCCATAGTAATGTGTTAGAGCATAGGAAACGAATAAACAGATATTATCTATAAGAAGAGCTAGGGATGGAGAAAAGCCTTCCAGGGAATTACAGATGGCCAGTGCAATGGACAAAATGGTTGGCATTACTATTTGGTTGGATAACATGTGAAACAGAGGGAAAAAAATGAAAACATGAGATCAAGCTGGAGAGGGAAGGTGGTAGTATATTATGCCTAGGCCTTTCAGGTACAAAGAACTTTTTAATTATAAAAGTAATGAGCAAAACAAAGAATGTTAAGTAGGTGAATGTCTCAAATTGTTTTCACAATTTCCTGTATTCATATCAGTAGCACTTGCTTTTCAAACTCAGTTGTTTTCCCCATTTTGTGAGGTGCCATGATTTACAATACTGTTAAAGTTACAGGAATGCAGCTTTCCAATGCCACGCCCACCACCTGCATGCCTGCTTCCCTCCCCCAATGCCTCAGCGTTCTCAATGCTGCTATTGATTCCTAGTACATTTTCATCATAACTTGCAATGATGCTTTATATGATCCCTATTCTTTTCAGTTTTCTCTCTCCCTTTATTTGCTACTACTTTTGATTCCCCAGAAAACAGGGAATTCCTACCTAAGGTGCAATGCTCACACACACTCGGTTGTTTTAAGCCAGAAATAACACAATTTTGACACTAGGATTCACAAACAAGAGAACCATTAGAATCACATTCCAGCATGTGGGGCCAGTTCCTTAATACAACTTGCAGCCTCCTTACTGGTCTCATGCTGGCAAGACATGTACTCTATTGCTAAGCTATTTCTAAGTCTAATTTCTTTTTTTTAATGTGTTAAAATGTGTTTCAGTCCCAGAATGTGGTCTATCTTGGTGAATGTACCAGTGAACTTGAAGGAAAAAAATTATAGTATTCTGCTGTTGTTGGATAAAATAATCTATAAATGTCAATTAGATTCAGTTGATTGATGGTACTATTCGGTTCAACTATGTCCTTATTGAATTTCTGGCTGGTGGATCTGTCAATTACTGATAGAGGGGTGTTGAAGCTTCCATCTATAATACTGAATTTGTCTCTCTCTCCTTGTAGCTACATCAGTTTTGCCTCATATATGGTGATGCTCTATTGCTTGAAATATATAAATTAGGATTGCTATGAATCTTTTCAGAGAAAAAAAACCTCTTTAAAATCATATAATAACCTACAATCCTTAATAAGTTTTCTTATTCTGAAGTCTGCTTTCTTTGAAATATACCTGCTCTCACTTTCTTTTGTTTAGTGCTAGCCCAATATAGCTTTTTCTAACCCTTTAACTTTTAATCTCTCTCTATATATTCTTCAGTCTTCTTTCAAACAATACTTGGGCCTCTGGTAACCTCTTAATTGTTGTGTTTCATTGTATGAACCTATAAATAAAATTTTATTGGACTTTGGCTATTTGTTTATGTGATGTCTAGGGAAGCATCCATGTTATAACGATAAAGTTGGAAAGCTGCCATAGAGACTATATGTTTCACAAAAGTGAAATATGAGGGACTTTTCAAAACATTTTCTGACACTTTTAAGATAACAATCTCCTATTAATGTGTTTTGTAACTTAGATTGTTAATGCTAAAGCAGATTTTCCTGTGCTGGTGTATTCTTGAGAATTATATGACATGTTTACACACAAAACTCGAAGAGTGAAAGTTAGTTTATTGTGTTGAAAAGGGAGGTAGATAGTTCCAGGTTCATCCCCAGGTATACAGACCTTACCATTACCTGTGAACAATGGCCAGGTCCTCCCCTAAAGCAGCCAGGTCCCATGAATGACTTCCTTGCCCTGTCCCATATTCCACTCACATCTATGAGGGTAGTCACTGGTTCTGCCCCCTTTGTCTGGGAGCCGCTGGGGTCCCAAACAGTATCAGAACAGAAGTTCTCTTCTACTTCTGAGATGACTGAGGAACGGATGAAAACTCACGGAGTCGGCGCAGTTCCAAAAAAAGACTTTTAATAGTATAAAAGCTCTATCACAACATTCCAATATAAAGAAAGAAGTCTAGCTCAGGTCAGAACTTAGACCATACGAGAGCCCAAGTCTCCCACCAGAGAGTCCCACCAAAGTGGATCCCACCAAAGATTAGTCCCACCAAAGAAGGGCCTACCAAGAAGGAGTCCCACCAAAAAAAAGAGCAATACCTCAAGTCAGTCCCCTATTTACACAAAAGTAATCCTAACTTCAGGGAGGGTCCTGTCAACAAAGAACCCTAAACAGCTTTTAGATAGTAGAGGAGTATAGAAAGGTGGTGTCCCGCCCTACTACAGGTGTAAACAAACGATTACACCAAGGGCTAATCCCTTCTTCTGAGATTGCCTCTTATGTAAAACACTGGAGAGAGAAGGGGCTGGTATAAGGTAATACATCTTAATTTCATGGGCTTCATGTAATCTCCCTGGTACCCACAAGGTACTTCTCATTTATTATCTGCACCAGGGTGATTCTGAGTTTCTTGTTCTTTTTTCTACTGAAAGGGTCACACTCGCCTGCTTGAGAGCAAACTAGTATGATCCTTCCTATAATCTTAAATGATAGTCTCAACATAGCCAGGGTGGTAGTCTCCTGGTAAATTCTAACTGTTCCACACTGGGTGCAGTGGGTATAAATAGGAACTGTGCCCTATCTAGATCACATAAAAGTCTTAGTAGATGTATAAAAATAAGTCAGAAGGTACTCATTCAGAGTCAAGTTGACTTCTGTAACTGCCACACCCTTCAGCAGTGTTTACATAGAAGAGAGATCCCATTAGTATGAACACTGGCTTAAGAACATGTAAATATATTAAGCTGTAAGTGGATAAAAGAACAAAGCTCCCAAACTAGCTAGATCTGTGATCCAACACCTGGTCCCAAGAACAACAGCCTTGTCTGGTCCCATAAAGTTTACTCAAGTGTAATAAGCCCTAAGCAGGCACATGCAGCCCTATCTGACCTGAAGGTCCCGAAGAAAGACAGGTGGGTCCAGAAAATGCTTGTTCCAAGAGGAGGTAGTGAGAGCTGACTCACTAGCTTGATCTTGGCGGCTTCCTTTAATCTATAGCCAATTCCCATCCTGAGTCATCCCATTCTATATCCTGATTGGATACCTGTTCCAAGGGGAGATTTAAAGTGACCTGCTGCTCTACACCTTTACTTGCTCCGGATCAAGATGACTTGAGTTTTATGTGTTCTTTGTCCCCTGTTTGGAATTATTCACAAACCAACTGAAGTAAATATTGAGGACCAATATAATTGCTTCTTTTACTGTCACTTCAAAACTGTCACCAACATACATGTTGATATCTCTATTGGATGATGTGCTGACACTTGCATGATATCAGATTCATTCATTAAATTGGCTTGAAGAATTTTCATGGTAAGTAAAAAATTCTATATAAATGGAATGTATTAATAAAAATGAGTAATAGAAAAAAATAACTCTAGGTTCTACATCACATTTTGCCCCCACCTACTTCCTGCGTAAGTTTCTATGTAGGTTTTAAGCAACTGACAAATATGGTGTTGCATAAATCATATGCTAGCAATTTAAATGTATGGACTTTAAAAGAAATTCATGTTACTTTAGCAAGCCAAATGACAAATATAATTCTTTTGTGGTCGGCAATGACATGCTGACATCAGCTTTCATGAAAAAGCTTCTGCAGGCATCCATGTTCCATCTAACCACAGCTGTGGCTTAACAGAGAACTAACATTGCTACCCGTTAATATACTATTGACCCACGGATATTGATAGTGACAGGACTAGCCATTATGCCACAATTAAAAGCTTCTTTCAAATGAGAAAAGAAAAATCACCCCAAATATAAATTTTAAAATGCAGCATTAAATATTTATGAGAAATGACCTCAAGTTGCTGAGCTTAGCAATTGCACACTGCAAGTGTCACCTATTTGGAGAAGGATTATTCCCCACTGTTGCATGATCAAGGAATTTTTAAGTGACCTATGAGTAAAAGAAAAGGGAGGGGGTAAAGGTGATTACAAATTAATAAAGCATGTAGTGCCATTTGATTACCAGCCACTGCAGTGTGAAATGAGTTGGTTTTAGTCCAGCTGTGTTGACTGATGTTTATCATCAACTTTCCTCCATGAATGCCTGATGAGTTGACCCCAACAGGAAAGAGCTAGGCATGCAATGAAGTGCTTGAGGATAAAACAGGTCAGAGCTGTGTGTGGGAGTGAATAGAAAAGTTATCATCAAGATTGTGGTCACAGCTCTGTGGGTCTAAAATTCTGAGCAGATAGAGGTACATTGCTGGAGGCAAAATTAACATTTTTGTTTGTTACTATAGAGACTGGTGAACAAATTAAAAACACCTTTCTGAAAAACAACTTTCTGAGGAAAAAAAGTACATTTGAAAAACCATCAGAAAGAATTAAATGAATTGGACTGAAAATGGCTTTAGGAAGAGTTAAGTCCAATGATCTCTTGATGACCGAGGAGTATGGTGCGTAAATGCCTACATATATTTCAACTTAGTTAGGAACCTTCTTAGTCAGAACCTCTGGCAATGCGGTCTGATATTATGACTAAAAAGTCCCCAGGGACCAGAGAAGTGGTGTAAAGCATAGGGCCTTGCACTCAGCTACCCAGAACTATATGGTCCCCAGAACACAGGCAGGTTTGATTCCTGAGCAGAGAGCCAAAGTGAGATCAGAGATATGGCCCCCAAAAAACAAATAAAAAATAAATATGGGAAGCACTCTCTTACTCCTGTGCAGCTCAAGTGCTAGGTCGTTCGTCATGTTGAGTTCTCAACCTAAGTATACATAACTGCTGCATTCAGAGATGTTTGTTCCATTGAGAATGAATGGAACATCTGGAACTAGTTCGTTTTTATGAACATTGTTTTGTTGAGATTGAGCAATAAACAAACCTTTCCACATTCATGGTCAAAGTCAGCCAGCATTTGTGCCGCTTGGCTAATGTTTGGTGTTATTAGAATGATGTCATCAGCGAAGCGGAGGTGGTGTAGTTGCCGACCAACTATCTTCACTCCCATTACTTCCCATTCTAATTGTCTCATGATGTTCTCGAGGGTGATGACCACTTCAATCTTAATGGAATCAAAGACTTTCTTTAAATCAATAAACATTAGACAGAGTAGCATCTTGAACTCCCTGCAAACCTCAATGAGTTTGGTTAATATGTAGATATGGTCGATTGTGCTGAATCCTTTACAGAACCCAGCTTGCTCGCATGGTTATCCTTCATCTAAGTTCTGTCAATCCTGATCAGGATGACTCAAGTGAACAGCTTTAGATGACGGACAACAGGCAAACAACCTAGCAGCTGAGCTGCACAGGAAGAAAGAGAGTGCCGTAGAATGCATTCAAGAGCATCGAAGAAAGAGCCAAAAGGACAAAGAACCTCTGAGTCTGGGCACATCTCTCCTACTCCACCATTCTCCCTGCATTAACATATGCCTCAAAGACCTGGGACCTATGAAAACAGGATGTGAATGCTATTTGGGTCTCACAAAAAGGAATTGAAAGAGCTATGCTTGGAAGAGCTGCTCCTTGCTCTCCCTGTGCCCAGCTGCTCGTGAGGCGCCTGGGAGGCATGGCAGGTTCTAGCCCTGGCCTGCCACCCCAGCAGAGCCTCACAACAAACCAGACCACCCTCCCCTACTCCATGGGGCCCACCATTTTCCACATCCGGACTTCCCTCTTGTCACAACTCCACCCAGCAGACCAGACTGTCACAGCCCGGATCATCGACAGCCACCCTGCAGCTGTTTTTTTTTTTAATCCGGCCCAGGTATGCTGAACCAGAGATTCTTAGACATGGGGCAGAGCTGCTCCCTTGCTCTCCCTGTGCCCAGCTGCTCGTGAGGCGCCTGGGAGGCATGGCGCATTCTAGCCCTGGCCTGCCACTCCAGCAGAGCCTCACAACATGCCAGACCACCCTCCCCTACTCCATGGGGCCCGCCATTTTCCACATCCGGACATCCCTCTTGTCACAACTCCACCTAGCAGACCAGACTATCACAGCCTGGATCATCGACAGCCACGCTGCAGCAGTTTTTTTTTCCAATCCGGCCAGAGACTCTCAGACATGGGGCAGAGCTGCTCCTTGCTCTCCCTGTGCCCAGCTGCTAGAGAGGCACTCGGGAGGCATGGCAGGTTCTAGCCCTGGCCTGTCACCCTAGCAGAGCCTCACAACAAGCCAGACCACCCTCCCCTACTCCATGGACCCACCATTTTCCACATCCGGACTTCTCTCTCGTCACAACTCCACGCAGCAGACCAGACTATCACAGCCCGGCTCGCACGGCTGCTAGCGGCCATGCGGTTCATCAATAAATGCTTTATTTAGAGGTGACAACAACAGTATGCCACCCGCATGGCAAGCCTGGCAAGCTGCTCATGTAATATTTGATATGCCAAATACCAGTAACATTTATATTAGGTCATTCCCATGACCTAATATAATGGTTTGAGGCTCTCTATGTTCCTGGAGCAAGCGGATGCCTTTGGGTTCTACTAGCATGAGACAGGACATATGGAGATATTACTAGTGCCCGCTCTAGCAAATAGATGATTAGCGGGAAGATAGTGATAGTGATAGTGATGCTTGGAATATTACACCTCACTCAGTAAGAGAAGGAAACTGAAGTTCTGACCACAGTCGACAGTGAGAATCAGGGACAATGTCTTGTTTGCCAAGGCATCAAAACATGTAATGTGATTTTTAGATGGCCACTGGACTAGAACTGTCACCGACTAAATCCCATGGGACAGCAAAAAATTATGTGGCCATGGATGGAACAATAATACAGAGGGTAGGGCATTTGCCTTGCATGCAACTGACCCAGGTTTGATCCCGGCATCCCATATGGTCCCTCAAGCACTGCCAGGAGTAATTCCCTGAGCGAAGAGCCAGGAGTAACCCCTGAACATCATCGTGTGTGACCTAAAAAAGTAAAAAAAAAAATCATGTGGCCACTCACCTACAAGATGGTCTGACTTCTTCGTCAAGACTTTGAGCGAACAATCTGAGGTTCTTTGTATTGCTATAGCAAGCAGATGCCATTGGGCTGCATCAGCACGTGATAGGGACAAATGGAAAAGTTACTGGTGCCCACTCATGCAAATCGATGAATAACAGGATATCAAGTGACCAAGTCATCAAGTGATGAGGGAGGCAAACAGAACCCCAGACCTGCCACCAGACCACTTCCTCCCAGCTCCCGCTGAATGCCTCCCATTGCCCCTACCATGTATGTTGACCCTTGGATGGCCTGCGGAACCACTCAGTCCCAGATTTGAGGACAGGAACTTTCACCAATGGGACTGTGGAGCACTGAGCCCTGGATCTGCTGAACCACTTCCAACTCCGGCAGGCGTCTCCTGCCCCCTCTAGCAGAAGTGTGTGACCCCTGCATGGACAACAGAACCACCCACCCACATCCCAAAACTCAAAACCACGTGACCGGCGCTTCTGTCCACACAAACTTCTTACTATTTATCCTATATGGTATACCAGTGAGCATTCATCCCTACACTCCTTGCCATGGACCCAAACTCTGCAAACAATCCAGACACCTACTAACTAAACTATCTAGCCAGCCAAGAGCACATATTTGCAACCTACAATGAGTCGCAATGCTAAAGCAACACAGAATTCCATCAGACTCAGTGAACAAAGTCACTAGCCCAGATGAGCCAAGCAATAATGATGAGTTATATAACCTCTCTGATAAGAAATTTTAAAAGGAATTGTTAAGGATGCATAAAAACTCAAAGAAGCAATAAAATACACTATCTTCCCGTTAATCATCAATTTGCTAGAGCGGGCACCAGTAATATCTCCATATGTCCTGTCTCATGCTAGTAGAACCCAGGGGCATCCGCTTGCTCCAGGAACATAGAGAGCCTCAAACCATTACATTAGGTCACGGGAATGACCTAATATAAATGTTACTGGTACTTGGCATATCAAATACTATACAAGCAGCTTGCCAGGCTTGCCATGTGGGTGGCATAATGTTGTAGTCACCTCTAAATAAAGCATTTCTTGATGAACCGCGTGGCCACTAGCGGCAGCGCCAAGCAGGGCTGTGACAGTCTTGTCTGCTGGGTGGAGTTGTGGCGACAGGGAAGTCGGATGTGGAAAATGGCGGGCACCATGGAGTAGGGGAGGGTGGTCTGGCTTGTTGTGAGGCTCTGCTGGGGTAGCAGGCCATGGCTAGAACCCGCCATGCCTCCCGGGCGCCTCACAAGCAGCTGGGCACAGGGAAAGCAAGGAGCAGCTCTGCCCCTATCTGAGAGTCTCTGGTTCAGCATACCTGGGCGGTTTAAAAATAAAAACTGCTGCAGGGTGGCTGTCGATGATCCGGGCTGTGACAGTCTGGTCTGACAGTTTGGAAAGACCAGACTGTCACAATAGAATACAAAATAGTTAAAATACAAGAGGATATGAGAAAAGAAATGAGGAAAATGAGACCAAAATCAAACAGAAATGACAGACATTAAAAATGTGGTGAGTGGAAATGAAAAACACTGGAAGGCCTCCATAGCACAGTAACACCTGTTGAAGAAAGAATTAGTGATCTCCAAGACGAGGTTCAAAGATTTTCTAGATAAAAGCTAGAGAATCAAACATTCTGCTGCCTACAAGAAATACATCTGAATAATCAGAGCAAACACAGACTCAAAGTCAAAGTCTGGAAGACAATTTTCCACGCAAACAAGTCCTCCCAAAGCGTCTGTGAGGCAAAACTAGTATCAGATAAAATAGACTTCAGGCTAAAAGCTTGAAAAAACAATGAAGGTCATCTCTATTAATTAAGGTTATGTATATCAGGGAGAACTCACACTACTTAACATATATGCACCCACCGAGGGGCCAGCAAAATACTTAAAATAACTGCTAAGAGACCTCAAAGAAGCCATTAACAATAGCACAAAAAATAGTTGGAGACTTCAACACTGCTTTAACAACTCTTGATAGATAGACAAGACTGAAGCTCACCAAGGAAATACTGGCCCTGAAGGAAGAAATGGAAGAGAGCTGGTTGATATACACAGGGCTTTTCATCCCCCAAAAGCCGAATACACATTTTTCTTTAGTGCACATGGAACATTTTCCAAGATTGACCACATGCTGAGCCACAAAGCATACCTCAATAAAATGAAAAAGAAATTGTGTCAATTATCTTTTCAGACCATGATGTATTGAAAATGAAAGTTAATCCATACACAGAAACAGAGAGTCCAAACCAAACACCTGAAAACTGAACAGCTCACTGCTGAACAATCCCTGGGTCATAGAAGAAATCAAGCAGGAAATCGAAAGATTCCTGAACGAATGAAAATAAGACACCAACTATCAGAACTTGTGGGACACTGCAAAAGCAGTGTTAAGAGGAAATTTCATAGCTCTGCAAGTATTCTTCAGGAAAGAAGGGGCCCCCAAAAATAATCTGACTACACACCTCAAAACATTAGAAAAAAGAACAACAAAGGATCCAAACACAGGTAGAAAGAAGAAAATAATAAAACTTAGAGAGGAAATCAATGAACTGGGAACCCAAAAAAACAATTCAAAAGATTAACGAAACTAAGAGCTGGTTCTTTGAAAAAAATAAATAAAATCAACAAACCACTAGCAAGACTTGTAAAGACAAGGAAAGAACCCAAATAAACAGAATCATAAATGAAAAGGGGGAGCATTACAACAGAAACCACAGAAATCCAAAAAGACCATCAGAGATTACTATGAGAATCTGTATCCAAGGAAACATGAGAACCTAGAAGAAATGAATAAATTCCTGAAGTCCTATAACCTCCCACAGCTGAAACAAGAAGACCTATAATACCTGGATAAGCCTATCAGCATCGAGGATATTGAAACAGTAATTAAAAGTCTGTCCAAACACTAAAGCCCAAGTAGATGGATTCACTAGTGAATTCTTCCAAACCTTTAAGGAGGACCTACTCCCAGTCTTTTTCTATCTCTTCCAGGAAATTGAAGAAACAGAAACACTCCCAAAAAGCTTCTTTGAGGCACATATCACCCTGATACCAAAAAGCAGGGAGAGACAACACAAAAAAAAGAAAACTACAGACCAATCTCCCTGATGAAGACATACACTAAGATCTTCAACAAAATACTAGCAAACAGAATCCAAAGACTCATCAAAAAGAGTATACATCATGACCAAGCATAATTCATTCCAGGAATGCAAGGATGGTTCAAATTCACAAGTTAATCAACATAATACATCATATCAATAAGATAAAAAATAAAAACCATATGATACAAGAATATGCCACCCACATGGCAAGCCTGGCAAGCTACCCGTGTCGTATTGATATGCCAAATACCAGTAACAAGTATATTAGGTCATTCACATGTATGAATTAGGTCATTCACATATGCTTGCTCCAGAAACATAAAGAGCCTCAAACCTAATATAAACCTAATATAATGGTTTGAGGCTCTTTATGTTCCTGGAGCAAGTAGATGCCCTCTGGGCTCTACTAGCACGAGAAAAGACATACGGAGATGTTACTGGTGCCCACTCAAGCAAATCAATGATGAATGCGAAGATAGTGATAGTGATGATCATATCAATAGGTGCATAGAAAGCATGTGACAAGATTCAACACCCATTCAGGATTAAAGCCTCCAAAAATGAGAATTGAAGGACACTTCCTCAATATAGTCAAAGTCATCTACCAAAAGCCCACAGCAAGTAACATTCTCAATAAGGAAAAATTGAAAGCCTTCCCAAAAGATCAGGGACAAGACAGACTGCCCACTCTCACCACTTTTATTCAATATAGTACTGTTATAACTTGTTATAACAGTCAGAGAATATAAGGACATTAAAGGCATCCAGATAGGCAAGGAAGAAGTCAAGCTCTCACTATTTGCAGATGACATGATATTATACATAGAGAACCCGAAACTCTCTACCAAAAAACTCCTAGAAACAATAGATATTAGAGTGGTAGGGTACAAAATCAATACTTTGCACTCAGTGGATTTCCTATAAACAAATAACGAAAGAGAAGAAAGGGATAATAAAAAAAAGATTCCATTAACAATGGTGCCACACAAAATCAAATACCTAGGAATCAGCTTAACCAAGTGTGTAAAGTTCCTATAAAAAGAAAACTACAAGACACTGATTTGATAAATAAAAGAGTACATGAGGAAATGGAAACACATTCCCTGCTCATGGATCTGGAAAAATCAACATAGTCAAAATGATAATACTGCCTTGAATATTGCCATTCTAGAGCTTTGTACAGATTCAATGCCCCTGACAAGGATACCCATGACATTCTTCAAAGAAATTGACCAAACACTCTTGAAAATAAATGGAAGTAATAAATGGAATAATAAATACCCACATGGATAGCTAAAGCAATCCTTGGGAAAAAGAGAGAGGAGGTATCATCACCTTTCCCAACCTCAAACTGTACTACAAAGCGGTAGTAATTAAAAACACCATGGTACTAGAATAAAAACAGACCCGTGGACCTAGGGAATAGAGTTGAGAATCCTGACACCAATCCTCAAATAAACGATCATTTAATCTTTGATAAAGGAGCAGAAAAGTATGAAATAAAGCATAAAAGCTTCTTCAAAAAAGTGGTGCTGGGAAACTAGGCAGCTACATGCAAAAAATGAATTTGGACCTCTGTCTAATAATATGCACAAAAGTCAGATCAAAATGGATTAAAGATCTCAATATCAGACCTTAATCCATAAAATATGGTGAAGAAAATATAGGAAAAACCCTTTACAAATTGAAGCTAAAGGCATCTTCAAAGATGAAACCCCACTAAGAAAGCAATTGGGAGCAAAGATAGACATATGGGACTCCAAGAAACTAAAAAGCTTCTTCACCTCAAAAGAAAAAGTGATCAAGATACAAAGACAGCCCACAGAATGGAAAAGAATATACACCCAATATCCATCTGATAAGGGATTAATATCCAGAACATATAAGGCACTGGTGGAACTTTACAAGAAGAAAGCAGCCAAACCCATTAAAAAATGGGGAGAATAAATGAACAGAAACTTCAATAAGGAAGTAATCCAAATGGTCAAAAGACATTTCATCATCAGTAGTCATCAAGAAATTAAAATCAAAACAACAATGAGATATCATCTCACACCACAGAGAATGGTGCATATCCAAAAGAGCAAGGAAGCAAGGACAAGTGCTGGCGTGGATGTGGCGAAAAGGTGACTCTCATCCATTGTTGGTGAGAATGTCGACTGGTCAAGCCTTTTGGAATACAATATGGACATTCCTCCAAAGACTAGAAATTTAGCTCCCAAGACCCAGACATACCACTCCTGGGAATATACCCTGGGAAGCCAAAAACACACAGCAGAAACACCATCTGCACTTCTTTTTTCATAGCACTGCTATTCACCATAGCCAGAATCTGGAAACAACCAGTTTGTCTGAGTACTTATGACTGGATAAAGAAAACTTGGTACATCTAGACAATGGAATACTATTCAGTTGTTAAGAAAAAATGAAATTATGAAATTTGCCTATAAATCGATGGACATGGAGACAATCATGTTGAGTGAAATTACCCAGAAGGATAAAGACAGATATAGAATGACTGCATTTATTTGCATGAGAGTTTATATGTATATAAAATATATATTATATAAAATATATAATATATATAATGAAATCAATGATCAAGGTCAGGTGAAACATGGACCATGAGGTCTTGTCAAAGGTGGAATTTACCACAAACATGTAGGAGTCAGAGGTTAGGTAAGACGGAGAAGGGAACAGTGTGCTAATAAATGTCAAAAGTGATAATAGTGACTCCCACACCATCTCCGTGATTTTGGCCTCTTTACTACAGGTAAAGGACCCAAAGCCTGACTGCCAAGGCAGTCTGCCAATTTCTTCTGCCGAGGACCCTTCCCTTTCCCGTGCCATCTCCCTGATCTTGGTCACTCTACCTAGATTTCACACCCCAAACTCAATTAGCTCATCATCACTAATCATCAGAGAGATGCAAATCAAAATAACAATGAGATATCACCTCACACCACAGGGACTGGCACATATCCAGAAGAGCAAGAACAAGTGCTGGCGTGGATGCGGGAAAAGGGGATCCTCATCCATGTTGGTGGGAATGTCCATTGGTACAGCCTTTTTTGAAAACAATATGGACATTACTCCAAAGACTAGACATCAAGGACATCAAGCTCCTATTTGACCCAGCCATACCACTCTTCAAAATATACCCTTGGAAGTCAAAAACACACAGTGAAAACACCATCTGCACCTTTATTTTCATAGCAGCACTACTGACAATAGCCAGAATCTGAAAACAACCAGAGTGCCCAAGAACTGATGACTGGATAAAGAAACTGTGGTACATCTACACACTGGAATACTATGCAGCTGTTAGGAAAAATGAAGTTATGACTTTTGCCTATAAAATGATGGACATGGAGAGGATCATGTTGAGTGAAATTAGTCAAAAGGAAAAAGACAGATATAGAATGACTGCATTTATTTGTATGGCATAGATATATACACCCTAGTATGATACCAATATCCAAGGTCAGGTGAAACATGGATCAGGAGGTCTTATCAAAGGTGAAAATTACACAAACGTGTGGGATTCAGAGGTTAGGTAAGACAGAGAAGGGAACAGAGTGCTAATAATTGTCAAATTTGCTAATACCAACTAAAACTGATCATTAAATACAGGCAGTAAGATACACATGATGACCTCTAAATGTATGTATTGCAATCCATGATGAGTAAGAGAAGGAAGAAGAGAGAGATAGAGAAAGATAAGAGACAACCGGCCATATAGGCTTTAGCGAGAGCACAGCGGGTAGGGTGTTTGCCTTGTGTGCCTCCTACCAGGGTTCAATCGCCGGCATCCCATATGGTTCCCTGAGCACCACCAGAAGTAATTCCCGAGCAATGAGCTAGGAGTAACCCCCTGTGCATCGCCGGGTGTGGCCCAAAAAAGCAAATAAATAAATAGACAGACAAACAGACAGACAGATAGATGATAAATAAATAAATGGATTAATTAATGAATAAATAAATAAATAAAAATGAATAAATAAATAAATAAATAAATAAAAACCGGCCATAGAGGCAGGCAAGTGGAGGGGGAGGAAATCGAGAATGTTGGTGGTGGAATCAAGGATGTTGGTGGTGGGAAATGGGCACTGGTGGAGGGATGGGTGCTAGAAAACTGCAAGACATAACCAGAATATCAACATCTTTTAATTGTATATCTCAAAGTGGTGTAATACAAATATTAAAAAAGTGATAACAGCAGCCTAGAATTGAGCATTGAATACAGGCAAAAATACACACATGATGTCCTCTATGTATTGTAATCCACAGTGTGTAAGAGAAGGAAGAGAGAGAGAGAGATAAAGAATCTAACATAGAGGCTAGGAGAGGGAAAGGGAATTGGAGACATGGTGGTGGGAAATAGGCACTTGTAGAGGGATTGGTGCTGGAACATGTAAGACCATTACCCAAACATGAACTTCTTTGTAATTGTATATCTCATGGTGGCATAATAATATATTAAATAAATAGATGGATGGATGGATAGATAGATAGATAGATAGATAGATAGATAGATGGATGGATGGATGGATGGATGGATGGATGGATGGATGGATGGATGGATGGATGGATGGATGGATGGATGGATGGATGGATGGATGGATGGATGGATGGATGGATGGATGGATGGATGGATGGATGGATGGATGGATGGATGGATGGATGGATGGATGGATGGATGGATGGATGGATGGATGGATGGATGGATGGATGGATGGATGGATGGATGGATGGATGGATGGATGGATAGATAGATAGATAGATAGATAGATAGATAGATAGATAGATAGATAGATAGATAGATAGATAGATAGATAGATAGATAGATAGATAGATAGATAGATAGATAGATAGATAGATAGATAGATAGATAGATAGATAGATAGATAGATAGATAGATAGATAGATAGATAGATAGATAGATAGATAGATAGATAGATAGATAGATTAATAAATAATTATGGGGCATGAATGTATCTCAATGTTCTGGATGTTTCACAAGCATAGTGAAAACACACAGACACACAGATAGACTCACTCACTCTCTCTCTATCTATCTCTCTCTCTCACACACACACACACACAGACACACTCAAACACACATCCCCACCACCCTTTCACCCGTCCCTGGCAACTAAAATTAAAAATCTTCCCTGTTTGAGTGGTTGACTGACACTACTCACACTTGTTCCATGACTTGATTATGGGTGGAATATACTTTCTCCTTCTGAAACTCTAGGCCACATTATAAAAAATTTTTCTTTAGACCATAACTTGTGGACAGAGGTGATATTGTACCTATTACTAGGTACCTATTACTAGGTACAATATCTCGATAGATCTGTACTAGATTGATCTGTACTAAATGGCATATATCTATGCTTACACTCTGGAGTGTATAATTTTGATACAGAGAAAGTATCTCTACTTGCTTCAGATTAATGACAATATGATTTTGTTTTTATTTTTTTTCTGGGCCACACCTTGCAGTGCTCCCACCTTACGTCTGGCTCTTCACTCAGCAATCACTGCTGGCAGACTCAGGGACCAGATGAGGCTCCAAGGATCAAATCCAGGTCAGCCACAGGCATGGACAGTACAGTACACATTGTACTGTCTCTCAGCCCCAAACAACATAAATTAATGTGGTATCAAGAGCCAGCAGTCCCAAGAGAGGCTTCAACAGGCAGAAATTCCGTAGCCACCCATAATCCAATCAATACCCTCACTGATCTGACAACAAAAAGCAGCCTGGCTGAAACCAATGGGCCCAATTCACTGGAGTGACAGACAAGTAATAAATAGATTTATATTGCTGTAGGCAATTAAACTTTGTTTGCTACTACAGTCACAATATAGAATGGTGTCAGGCACCAGATACCTGACAGGTACCTAAAACATTCAGGAATTACAAGTGCACAAATCTAATTACTGCAGAGCTGGGGCCAGTCTGGATATTACAGCCATCATTTATTATTAATGGACAATTATTCTTGTAACCTTATCTGTAGAGTACTCACAGGGTCATAAAAATAATTTCTCACCCCAAAAAACACTGGGAAACTTTGATCAGATGCCAAAAGCTGATTAATGGCAGAACTATGTTCTTCTCTTGGCAGTGCCCATGCATGTGACCAGCCTTGGCTCCAATATCATCAGAGTTTTTCAAAGAATTGCCATTCATTGAATAAATCAGGATGGTATAAAGGAATTGTCTGGAGACAGTGATTCTAGATCGATCTCTGTGTAGAATTCTAAAGACAAATGATAGAGGACAATAGGTGGGAAAGAAAAAAAAAGAGAAAAGACAAAAAGAAAAAGAAAGAAGGAAAGGGAAGGGAAGGGAAGGGAAGGGAAGGGAAGGGAAGGAAAGGAAAGGAAAGGAAAGAAAAGAAAAGAAAAGAAAAGAAAAGAAAAGAAAAGAAAAGAAAAGAAAAGAAAAGAAAAGAAAAGAAAAGAAAAGAAAAGAAAAGAAAAGAAAAGAAAAAAGAAAAGAAAAACACTGAGGTACAATACGCATTTCTCCCCCTTAAGGACCAGAAAGGTGTATGGGGATAAGGTCTCACATGCTGCTGACATCATGAACACTAATTCCAGGCTCTTGTTATTAAACCACAGTCCAACTGGCAATGAATTGTTAAGAGGAGGCTGCAGACCTCCTGGACACTACTTTTGAGGCTCTGCCACTAGCCCCAACAAAAGGCAGTTCAATGTGGGAAAGGGTCTTAAGTACTGAAAAGCTCAACTGAAGCATTTTAATTTGGATGGCTGTATACTGAGCAGAATGCTGACATGGTAGAAGAATTCAACTAGCATTGCATAGAGCAAATGGGTAACTGCTTTTTTAGCTGCATTCAAGAACTGCTGAACATTTCTAAATTGGGGGGAACATCTCTACCAGTCAAATCAGCAGGAATAAAAGTAATGAAAAACTACAGTCAAATGCATGATCTCCAGGTCAGGGAGAAAGACAAAGACAATGTGCTTTTCACTTTTTTTTCCCTCAAAGAAATTTTAAAACTACGCTGGGGAATGGAATATTCAAAAACTGATCATGAAAAACTTGCTAAAAATTCAGGGTGTGTATTTGGGGATCACAGAGATCTCTAATTTATTCTACATAAAATTCGATATATTAAAGAATAAGTATTCATTGTTTTAGATGTCACAGTATGTGACATTTTAAAAGAGCACTTATCTATTAGAAACACCTAAAGAAACATTTGCAGAATGGATGGACATGGAGACTATCATGCTGAGTGAAATTAGTCAGAAGAAAAAGGACAGATATAGAATAACTGCATTCATTAATACGACATAAATAGATACCAGTGTTTTACTAAATGTGGGAAATGGTAATGGCAGATTAAAACTCACCATTGAATATACACAAAGAGACTTAAGTGATAAACTCTAAATACCTGCAGGGCTAGCCACAATGTGTAAAATAAGAGGGAGAGAGATGCAGAGACAGAGAGCGAGACAGAGCGAGAAAGAGAGGAAACTGCAGTACCTGCTATTAAGGCAGCATGGGGGGGTGGGCGGGAGGGGGTGGGGTACATTGGTGGTGGAAATGGGGCACTGGTGGAGGGATGGGTGCTGGTATACTGTATTACCAAGAACCAATTATGAACACCTTTGTAATTGTATGTTTCACTGTGGTATAATAAAAAATTTTTTTAAAAAGAAACATTTGCAGATAAGTAAGACAATATCAATAATCAAGGTAAGATAAGTCGTGTCAAGACTTATTTTGAAGAGATGATTTGGATAGAAATAATGAAATTTGCTGGCCTTTAAGTTATCATTGTAAATCTGAGTCATAAAGTTAAAAGATGGTACACTATTATTTCTATTTTTGTGACAAGAAGCTAAAATGAAATCATTTTAGACTACTTTAGGTTTAAATATAACAATAATCTATACAAAATTTGGAAAAATGTTAATAAATATATGATTAAGTAAATAGTGTATAATAATATAAGATATATAGCCTTATACCTACTTATGAACATTTATACAGATGCAGATAAATTACTAATTTGATTACTGTTATATATAGATATTTAATAAACTAATACAATCACTTGATAACTTGATCATTGACATCTCATTATTCGTCGATTTGCTCCAGCGGGTGCCAGTAGCATTTCCATTGGACCCTATCACGTGCCAGTGTACCCCAATGGTATCTGCTTGTTCCAGGAATGCAAAGAGCCTCAAACAGTTTGTTCAGGGTCTTGAAGAAGTCTAACCATCTCATAAATGGGCGGCCACACGATCTGTTGATACCCCATGGAATCCAGTTGGTAATAGCTCTAGACCATTGATTGTCTCCAAGTCTCATTACATGTCCAGCCCATTTGATTTTCGATGTCTTGGCAAATGAGACAGCATCCCTGACTCACAATCATCAATGAGGTTGGAACTACGGATTCCTCTTCTCTCTTGAGGTGTGATATTCCAAGCATAGCTCTTTCAATTCCTCTTTGGGAGACCTGGATAGCATTCTCATCCTGCTTTTATAAGGCCCAGTTCTCTGAGGGTATGTTAATACAGGGAGAACAGTAGAGTTGAAGAGATATGCCCAGAGCCAGAGGTTCTTAGTCTTTTTAGCTATTTCTTCGATGTTTTTGAAAGCATTCCATGCAGTTCACTTCCTCCTGCACAGCAAAGTTGCTAGGTCATTCATCATGTTGAGTGCTCGATCTAGTTACACATATCTGCTGCATTCAGAGATGTTTGATCCATTGAGAGTGAATGGAGCATCTGGAATTAGTTCATTTTTCATGAACATTTTTTTGTTGAGATTCAGCTATAGACCGATCTTTCCACATTCATGGTCAAAGTCAGCCAGCATTTTGCCACTTGGCTAAAGTCACTTGGTATTATTAGAACAATGTCATCAGCGAAGTGGAGGTTGTGCAGTTGTCAACCATCTATCTTCACTCCCATTCCTTCCCATTATAATTGTCGCATGATGTCCTCGAGGGTGGAGCTGAAGAGTTTTGGTGAAATGGTATCACCCTGCCAAACCTCTCTTTTGACATCAATGATCACTTCCTTGTAGAATGGTGAATCCACAATACAGCTCATGAAGGATCTTGATGTATTGGGTTTGAACACCCTGTTTAGCTAGGACTTTGATGACTGCTTCAGTCTCAATAGAATCAAAGGCCTTCTTTAAATCAATAAGCATTAGACAGAGAGGCATCTTGAACTCCCTGCAAACCTCAATGAGCTTGGTCATCGTGTGGATATCATCGATTTTGCTGAATCCTTTTCAGAACCCAGCTTGCTCGCATGGTTGTCCTTTATCGAAAGTTCTGCCAATCCTGTTCAGGATTACTCAAGTGAACAGCGTATAGATAATGGACAACAGACAGATCAGGCAATAGTTGCCAATGATGTGGATATCTCCCTTCTAGAACTGTAGAACTGTCCTACTGGTTTTCCATTGGGAGGAAATCTTGCATTCAGAAACAGATACACCGGGCAGAGCTCTACCAGCTGTCCCTGTTGCATTCCCTGTGCTTCACTGACTATGTTGGGTCCAGGAGGGAGAGCAACTTCCAGCCCAAGCCCACCATCCCAGGAGAGCCTCGGAAGAATCCAAAAGAACTCCCACACAATGCAGGCAGCATTTTTCTTCATCCGGACACCTCAGCTTGTCAGAGCTCCACCCCAGAGATAAAGCCAGTCTCAAGCCTGACTTGTCAGAGACCCATTCTACAAGAAACCTATTTCAAACCTAGGTATGCTTAAACCAGAGACACAGATACACCATGCAGAGCTGCTACCAGCTTTCTGCATTGGTAATTTATGATTCATCTGTAAATTGCCAAGAATATTCGACCTGCCCCTCTCAGAGAGCAAGCTACTGAGAGTATCCCACCCACATTACAGAGCATGGCACACTGTCCTTCGCATATTAGATATGCCTAAATCAGTAAAAACAATGGATTCCATCCCCGTGACACTCAAAGAGCCCTAAATATGACAGTGCTAAGAAGGATGAGCAAGAAGAGTCTGATAAAATCTCAGGGCCAAACTAGGCTGCCAAAAAGAAGGACTAAATGACAGTATTTTCAATGCACGTATGCTGGCATTGGAAGCTTATATCAAGAATCTGGTGTTGCAAGCACAAACAATCAAGTACAACATCATTGGTCTGATGATGATGATGACTGATGTCATACTGATGTCAAGACAAGAAGACATCAATCACATCACGCTGTTTTTGACACCAGAGAACTGTTCCTCGGAATATGTGACAAAATAGGCATGTGTGGTGTCCATGTTGTTGTCAATACAAACTTGGCTATGAGGACTGATTCATTTGAGCCTATATCAAACCAAATCAGATGATTACACTTGAAGAGATGTGGTTCACTGCTGGCAGTTACTATCTTTGTTGTCTACGCAGCAACATCCACTTACAAGGATGAAGAAATTGAGAAATTCTACATTGAACTGGCGAAATATAAAGAAGATCACATCTTCTACAAGATCATAGTCAGTGATTTTAATGCCATGATAGGACTGAGAAGATAGCCAAAGAGCTCCACATCAGGACCCATGGCCTGGATTGGAACTAACAGGGTGAGAGACTATCTGAGTTCATCATGTCCACCAAGGCCAAACATGGAAACTGAAAACTGGACATGGGAATCTCCTAGTGGACAGTTCCACAATTAAACTGACCATATCATATTCAATCAATGGTTTTGCCTGGCAGATGTTGCTGTCATCCCAAAATTCCAAACAGGATCAGACTACCGTCCTTTGTGCAAAATTCTACTTCATGGTACGGGGAGAAAGGGCTGCAAAGTTTAAGAAGAGAACTCTCAGAATGAACACCATTGGGAACACACTGGGAACTCTGGGACCATTGCAACAACATGGGAAGATGCCATCATCGGCGTTACATCAATGAAGAATACAACTGACTAGTTCAACACCTCCATGAGTGTGCAAAGAACTCCGAGAGAGATCAAGGCACAAAAAGGGCGCCTGCCTTCAAAAACTCTCGAGCTTATTCACCAATGTGGCAAGGCGTGAGCCTCAGGCAACCATAAGCTATAGCCCAAGCTAGCAAAGCAGTGCAGAGAAGCAATAAAGGAAGATCTCAAAGACAGTAGAACAGCAATACTGGCCGATGCAGCAGAAGCTGAGAAAAGCATTCGCAACACCCCCTGTCCTTTGCCAACTATAAGACCATGATGACTGCCCTCCAACCTCCTGATTGATCTATCACATCTTCCAGAAAGGAAATGGAGAAGATTACCCATGACTTCTACTCAAATCTCTTTGATAGCACGTCCACCTGCCCACATACCAAATTCCGCAGGACCGATATGTCATTCCCAACGTTCTTCCTTCTGAAATCCAACATGCCATTTCATCGGTAAAGAAGTGAACCCGGCCCAGACAAAGTAAGACCTGAACACCTGAAGAATCTGCCATCAGTACTCATCAATACTTTGGCATGGCTCTTCACATGCTACCTGTCTGAATGCAAAAACTAATACGATACTATTTAAAATTTCATATTCCTATATTTATTTTTTCCTCTTGTCATGAGCAGCCATAATATATTACTCAGAGTATTATCCTCAAGAGAAGATGGATAAAAATTCATTATTCCTTTCATTTCCATGTAATATTAATAAGAAGCACTGAGAATTATTATATTAAAAAAGATATGATCTGGTTAGTTTGAATACAGAAAAAATAACAAAATTCTGAATTTTGTCTGTCTACTCCAAGAGGTTACTGAGACCTACTTGAAGAAAGTAGAAATAAACATTAAATTAAAATATAACTTTTTCATTTGTAAGAAGGGGAAGTTGTATAATTTCTGTATACTTCCATAATTTCAAGCAGTAGATTAAATCATTTTATAATCTGCAAAAGCATGTTATAAAAATAAAAAAACAATGATAAAAAGCTAGAAAATAATCTCTTTCACATTATAACTTTTTCCTCAGAAACATAGATATATTTTATTTGAAAGAACTTCAATCCTTCAAGTGAAAGGTGATTGTTTTTTTATCTTGGAAGGTTATGATGTTATTAGTAAATGAAGTGTCAAGAGAATCAGGATCTTTGCTGAAATCGAAAACATTATTATTTTTCACTTGCCAAGGTCTGTCAAAAGTGGCAAAATATATATGCCTCTTAAGGAAGACAAAGGTATTTGGAGAGGGCACAATACATGTTAATATTGGTGGGTATTGATTTCTAAGTATATAACAAGAAGACTAGAAATTTAATGTAGAGCAAGAAATAGAGGAAAACAGAATAAGAAGCAAGTGATCAAGAAGGGGTGTGGGTAAGAGAAAGGGTAACAGCAATACTGGCACCTAAGCAGCATGTATGTACCTTGTCATATACCCCCCTAGATTTTGAATTGTCAGTGGCTCTAAGTAACGAACAGTTAAAACCTTTCTATCTTTCTTTTTTGATTTTGGCAATATTGCTTGTATTCATCAAATAAAAAGGTCAGTAAGTATAGTGGTTTGTCACTATAACTTTAGGCATAGAGAGTTCTATGTGGGATATAAATAAACACTGTAAGGAAATAAAAATACCCAAAGGCAACAGAAACTGAGAACTGGTCTTTAGTAGGAAGTTTCCCAGGTAAGTGGGGAGATGGTGGGCACAGGATCTAGCAGGGATAGCCCACTGAGACAAGGTGGATAGAAGCCGACACACTGTGGAGGGTATGGTGCTGGGATGTTTTATACATGAAACCCTACCATTAATAGTATTGAAAATCACACTGCCTAAAATAAAATTAATTTCTTTAAATCCTAGAAATGGGATTTTTTCACTGCAATTTCTGTGCAAGAAATGGAAGAGATTTCACTTACAAAGCATTCTTTTTTCATTTTTTATGCAAAAGGAAATCTAGCAATGACTTCTTTTTTTAGAAATCTACATTTTCTGTCACGTTAACCT
This sequence comes from Cryptotis parvus, assembly GCA_021461705.1. Taxonomy (NCBI): domain Eukaryota; kingdom Metazoa; phylum Chordata; class Mammalia; order Eulipotyphla; family Soricidae; genus Cryptotis; species Cryptotis parvus. The sequence continues at coordinate 62,449 of JAJIBD010025969.1, read as the reverse complement.
AATAGGTTGGGATTTATACCAATATTTGGCTTCAGTATAGACCATAATTTCTGAACCTAATGTGACAGGAGTCATAATGAGTAGGATGACAGAAAAGAAAAGAAATTATATTAGAGTTAGACTGTGTGACTGTTCCTAATATTAGGGGAAAGGTACATTAAACCTTCCAGAGCTTCTGTTGTAAAATTGGCTATATCAAAACATCATGACAGCATGTCAAGGCACAGTTTTGGTAAACTATAGACAAACCAAGATAACATAAACTGCTATTGTATTAATAAGTACACTTGTCACATTTATCACTTGTCATCCCATTGTTCATTGGTTTGCTTGAGCGGGTGCCAGCAATATCTCCATTCGTTGGGAATAAGGTCCATTATTGTTACTGTTTTTGGCATACCGAATACACCACAGTGCCTGCCAGGCTCTGCCACTGCTCTGGGTTCATCCCAATCTGGATTCAATCTTTTTCTATGTCAGATCATCAACCATCCAGGGCCCACAGGGCAGAGCCCTGGATGTAGACAAACCTATCTCCTGTTTGCCATTTGCTGATGCAGCTGGGCACTGCAGCCACACTTGCAACACCTCAAGGGGAAGGAATAAATACACAGGTCAGTATAAATTTTTTTAAACTAAATTACTTTTCCCCCATTTTTTCATCATTCCATTTTTAAATAAAACATAGTTGATTTTTTCTGGCCTTTAAGTCCTTATTTTTTATTCTAAGAAAATTTTTATTTTATACTTCCGTCTTTCATGTTTTGACTTAAGATGGCAATGTTTCTATTCAGAATTATAAAGAATAATCTTAAAGTTAAAAGTAATTCTAAGATACTTGCCTATCATCTTAAATAGTGCCTCAAAAACAAACCAAAAAGTCAATCTACCTGAAAAATGATGCAACTGATTTTGTTGTTTTTGTGGAACTTTGGGCAGAGGATGGGCAATTTCTTTCTGATGAAATACCCTATGTTTGAATTATAGAAAACTCTGCATGGAAAGGGGCATTAATGTGAATTGAAGAAATCCAGGCTGCATTTTACTCATATAGGCTTGAGCTGATTAAGGGGCACTTAATAAATCCACTTGAGCAAAGTTATGGAACTTGGGGGAGATTTGAAATAGGACTATAACTGTGAAACGTTGATGGGATGCCAATTCATACTAGCAGCTATAATAAAAGTGACCAAGAAGTAACAGGTCTGGGACCATGCTTCAGATAAATTTTCCAAGGTAAAATAGCACTAAAAAGGTGTTATACACAAAGATAGAATTTCTTTTATGATTCATAGCAGCAGAGGCTTTCAAAAAAACAGAGAGCTGAGCAACGCAAAGGATAATAGTGTGTTTGCTCCAATAAAACCTAAGAAACAGGAACTGGAGATGTGAGACTTGGAAACAGGAACTGGAGATGTGAACTAGAGAGGACTGTAATGCAAAGTGCTTTGATATTCACTAAGCAAAATAAAAAATTTAGCCTGTGGGTGGAGGCATTAGGACTTTAGAGGAAGGTATCTGTCCCCCACTTCACTTGTTAGATTATGTAGAGCAGAACAGGCTTCTCCTTAAATGGTTTGCACCACATTTTTCTATTTTCGCCCAGAATGTGGATCTATTCTAAACTGAATAAATCCATCCCTTATCAAAGGGAGGCCTGATATAATATTTTATAACCTAGTATATAGAAATGCAACTCCTGAATATTTTGCCCACCATTTACAAGCACTAGGGAACATAAATCTTGTTTTTCAGAGAAATTTTCTATTCAGAAATCACCTGAGCTCCTATTTAATAAAGGAAAGTCCCTGCCCACACTGTCCAGTCAAATTCAAGTAGAAATAACCTAAAGTGCTTCTAAAAACAACACAACAGGATGAAGTCATTTCCTAGAGAATAACATAGTTTCCTTCCCTTTTTTAATTTATTTGATTTTTGGGGCACCTGGCTATACTGAAGGAACTCTGTGCTCAGGGATCATTCATAGCAGTTTTAGACGATTCATTTGTAGTTTCAGAGATCAAAACTGAAATAGCCACATGGAAAGCAAGTGCGTTAACCCCTGTACTAATTCTCTGGCCCCAACTCTCCTCATTTTTTAAAGAGACAAATAATAATAAATTGATTTTTATCCTCATTTTCAAAGTGTTCCTTTGATACACCCTTCAATTAGATAATAAATTGGGGTCGGAGCGATAGTCCAGTGGGTAGGGTGTTTGCCTTGCATGCGGCCGGCCTCTGCCAGCCCGGGTTCGATTCCCGGCATCCCATATGGTCCCCCAAACACCGCCAGGAGTAATTCCTGAGTGCAGAGCCAGGAGCAACTCTTGAGCGTTGCCGGGTGTGACCCAAAAAAGAAAAAAAATAGATAATAAATTAAAAAATAGTAATTATTCATGGAGGCTAAAACCAATGGCAAAATAATAAGTACCAGTCTATTTTTATCAGCTCAAAGTAGCTCATCCAGAGATAGATATTAATGGTAATACTTTAGTAGAAGTAACTTATATTCACCTTCTACTGATGATAGCTGGAGACACCATTTTAACAAAGTAAATAAAAGGCCTGCCAACAGTACTGGGGTAAATCAAGCTCATGTTAAATAGAGTATCCAGTCTGGATATTTCTGCCCAAATTGCATAAACTCAATCAAATTATAAGAAAATATTTATAAAAGGCACAGTTAAAGAATAGGTTTCCACACTTCAAAAATAGTAAGCCATCACGATAAAAACTGAGAAAATGTACTACAAGAACAAGACTAAAAATTGGCAACTAAATCCAATCTATGATTCTAGAAAGGAAAGAGAAATCAGGAGCACACTTCTGGGTCCTGCTCTTAGGGCCTTGTGGCGGAAAAGTGCTGCTCAGAGACCAACACCTCTATGTAAGAAAAATACACACATTTTAGTAAAGCATACACAGTTAACAATATAAAGACAAAGGGACAGCATGTCAGATACATAGTATAGAACAGGCTAGGCAGACAGACAAATACAGAATGTGATCAAGAAAATATGGTTGAGGGCCAAAGTGGTAGTTCAGTAGATAGGGTTCTTGCCTTGCATGTGGCTGACCTGGGTTCAATTCCTGTGCCCAATAAGGACTCCCAGTCCCAGTGAAGAGTAAGTCCTGAACACTGCTGGCTATGACCAAAATAAACAAAAAAAAGAGAAAATATAGTTGAATAGCAACAGTGGTGGATGATTTGACTAAATGGTATACAAAAAATACTGAGTTTACAGTGACTGTCATTTGAAATTACTTTCGGGTCAGAGCAATAGTCCAGCAGGTAGGGCATTTTCCTTGCATGTGGTAGACCCAGGTTCGATTCCTGCCATCCCATATGGTCCCCAACGAACTGCCAGGAGTAATTCCTGAGTGCAGAGTCAGGAGCAACCCCTGAGTATTGCTGACAGTGAATCCCAATAAAATAAGTTATCACTGTATCACTGTCTTCCCGTTCATCATCGATTTGCTCAAGCGGGCACCAGTAACATCTCCATATGACCTGTCTCATGCAAGTAGAGCCCAAGGGCACCTGTTTGCTCCAGAAACATAAAGAGCCTCAAACCATTCCATCAGGTCATGGGAATGAGGTCTATAATTCTTACTGGTATTTGGCATATCAAATACGACACAGGTAGCTTGCCAGGCTCTGCCATGCGGGTAGCATACTCTTGTAGTCATCTCTAAATCCAGCATTTATTGATGAACCATGTGGCCACTTGTGAGCCGGGCTGTAATAGGCTGGTCTGCTGGGTGGAGTTCAGAAGAGGGAAGTTCGGATGTGGAAAATGGAGGCCCTCATGGAGTGGGGGTTCGTCTGGCTTGTTGTGAGGTTCTGCTGAGGTGGCTGGCCAGGGCTAGAACCCGCCATCTCTCCTGGGCACCTCATGAGCGGCTGGGCACAGGGAGAGCCAGTAGCAGCTCTGCCCCATGTCTGTGAGTCTATACAAAATAGTATAAAAGCTCTTCCACCACAATCCAATATAATGAAAGAACTCTAGCTCTGGTCAGAACTTAGACCATACACGAGATCCCAAGTCTCCCACAAAGAGAAAAGAGGAGAGAGAGGAGAAAGAGAGAAAGAGAGAGAGAGAGAGAGAGGAGGAGGAGACCTATCCAAAAGAAGGGGGAAAGGGGAAATAAGTTACTTTCCAAAGAGAGAGGAGAGGACAATCTCAAACTCATCATTATAAAATGGTAACATGTAAATAATAGCATTATATTTTATACATATAATGCATATATATATATCTCCCATAAGATGATATTTAAAAGAGATACATCTAATCATCTAGTGTGTAAAATCACAGAAATATTAAAAGCCAAAAAATGCTTGGCTATTGAAAATCCAAACAAATTATTTAGGTAAATTGAGAAGACTAAATGAAAACATTAAGTAAAAGACATTATAAGATTTAACATATGATTTATAAGGTTTGGTTAATCAGCTCAAAATTTATATATGTACATTATCACATAGCAACAAAACCCAAGACAAATGAAAAACTAATGGAGCCTTGGAAAGAAGTAGACAAGTTAATAATTAATAAGAACTTATTTTTGACATATCATCCTAGAACTGTAAACCAGCAGGGAAGACTCAGTACTCAAATAGAATCTTGTATGTTGGCTAGTAAGCATGATCCATGGGCTCACTTAGATCTGCGTAACTGAGAAAAAGCATGTGTGGAATCTTTGCAAAAATTTCCCAATTATATTCCACATATATGTTTTATCAAATATTAAAGACTTGGCATTTTTGCAGTTTACATTCTCCTACTCAAAGCCATATAACTAAGATATTAATAACTGAAAGGTAACTAGGTCACTTGAAAATAATTGATATGGAAATCCCTGATACAATTCACCAGTCTGCCAACAAATGCTAGAAACACACCAGAACAAAATGATTGAAGGATTGAGGTGATTATTCATCATTATGCTTCTAGGCTTGTTGGCTTAAAGTCTCTCCCTCTCTCTCTCTCTCTCTCTCCTGTTTAGGAGCCACACTTGGCATAAGTCAGGGCTTAATCCTGGCTCTGTGCTCAAGGAGAACATATGGGATGCCAGGGATCAAACCTGGCCTGGTCAGGTGCAAAGCAAATGTCATACCAACTGATTATCTCTCTGGCCCCTTCTCTTCATTGTTAAATGATAATACTCCCTAGATCTCTGTACAGATTCAATGCAGCCCTATAAGGATACCCATGACATTCTTCAAAGAAATTGACCAAACGCTCCTGAAATTTGTATGGAACAATAAACCCCCAAGGATAGCTAAATCAATCCTCGGCAAAAAGAAGATGGGAGGCATCACTTTTCCCAACTTCAAACTGTACTAAAAGGCAGTAGTAATTAAAAACAGCATGGTATTGGAATAAAAACAGACCTGTGGACCTATGGAATAGAATTGAGTATCCTGACACCCAACCTCAAACACATGATCATTTAATTTTTGATAAAGGTGCAAAGAGTCCAAACTGGAGTAAGGGAAAGCCTCTTCAACAAGTGGTGTTGGGAAAACTGGGCAGCGACAAGTAAAAAGTGAATTTGGACCTGTGTCTAACACCATGCACAAAAATCAGATCAAAATGGATTAAAGATCTCAATATCAGACCTGAATCCATAAAGAACATTGAAGAAAATATAGGAAAATCCCTCCACGACATTGAAGCTAAAGGCATTTTCAAAGGTGAAACATCACTAACAAAGCAACTAGAAGAAAAGATAAGCATATGGGACTACATGAAACTAAAAAGCTTCTGCACCTCAAAAGAAACAGTGACTAAGATACAAAGGCAGTCCACAGAATGGGAAAGAATATTCACCCAATACCAATCTGATAAGGGGTTAATATCCAGGATATATCAGGCACTATTAGAACTTTACAAGAAGAAAACAAAAAAACTGCATCAAAAAATGGGGAGAAGAAATGGACAGAAACTTCAGCAAGGAAGAAATTCGAATGGCCAAAAATCATATGAAAAAATGGTCATGATCCTAATCATCAGAGAGATGCAAATCAAAACAACAATGAGATACCACTTTACACCACAGAGACTGGCACATATTCAAAAGAGCAAGAACAGTAAGTGCTGACATGGATGTGGGGGAAAGGTGGCACTCATCTGTTGTTGGTGGGAATGCCGGCTGGTACAGCCTTTCTGGAAAACAATATGGACATTCCTCCAAAGACTAGAAATTGAACTCCCATTTGACCCAGCCATACCACTCCTGGGAATCTACTCTGGGAAACCAAAAATATGCAGCGGAAAGTATGTATCCCTACTTTTATGTTCATAGCAGCATTATTCACAATAGCCAGAATCTGGAAGCAACCAGAGTGCCCGAAAATCGATGACTGGATAAAGAAGCTTTGGTACATCTACACAATGGAATACTATGCAGCTGTTAGGAAAAAATAAAGTTATAAATTTTGCCTATAAATGGATGGACATGGAGAAGATTATATTGAGCGAAATTAGCTAGAAGGAGAGAGACAGATACAGAATGACTGCATTTATTTGCATAACATAAATATATATGTACATATTATGATACCAATATCCAAGGTCAAGTGAAAGATATATCAGTAGGTCTTGTCAAAGGTGGAAATTATCACAAACGTGTGAGAGTCAGAGGCTAGGTAAGACAGAAAATGGAACAGTGTGCTAACAATTGTCGAGGGTACTAATGCCAACCTAGAACTGAGCATTAAATAGAGGCAAAAAGATACACATGACAACCCTTTAATGTATGTTCTGTAATCCATAGTCTGGAAGGGAAGGAAAAGAGAAAGAGAGAGAAAGGGAAAGAAATAAATAACCTGCCATGGAGGCAGGCTGGGGGAGTGGGGAGGGAACCGGGACGTTGGTGGTGGGAGATGGGCACTGGTGGCGGGATGGGTGCTGGAACACTGTATGACCAAAACCCAAATATGAACTTTTTAATTGTTTATCTTTGTAATTGTAAAAATAAAAAATTAAAAAAAAAATTTTCTAGTCCTTTGAGCCATCTTATAGGCCCTATATAGCTATTCTTTATACACATTCAAGATCTAAAATTAGATACAAAGCCAAATTTATTGAAATTTTTATTTCAAGAAATGCATATGATTTGCTGAATGTCAGCATATGAATTGATATGTCAATATGCGACAAACTGTAAAAAAATATAACCAGTATGCAGAAAAGATGAACAATAAAAATTGAAAATGAATATTAAAAGAATAAAACATAAATTTCTAAACTTTTTAAGTAAATAAGGCTAAGTAACCAAGCTTCCTTGGAGATGGAACTGCGGTCCCTTTCCCCCCACCTCTGTCCCATCGGTAGGCCTGTTGGACCTACCCACAAACTGCTCCTGGGCTGTCGGCCATAAAACAGAGACACAGATACACAGGGCAGAGCTGATATTGACTCTCCCTGTTGAGTTTGGCTGATTTGCAGCCACGTGGTACATCAGTAAATGCAAGAACTGAGAGCCTACCTATTACCCAAAATATTCTGCCCAAATGGCAGGCCTGGCAAGCTACCCATGTCATATTTGATATTCCCAAAACAGGAACAATACAAGACCTCATTCCCATGACCTGAACAAATGGTTTGAGGCTCTTCACATTCCTTGAGCGAGTAGATGCCCTTGGGCTACACTAGCACACAACAGGGGCGAATGGAGACATTACTAGAGCAAATAAATGAACAACAGGAAGACAAGTGATACAAGTGATTTAAGTAAAATAAACACCACTACAGAGCAATGTCAATATATATGAAGTGAAAATTTCTTCAGAATTTAAAAACCTCCTAGGTGACAAGCTCACCTTTAAAATATCTATATAATGCATCAGAAATTAAGTGCATGGAGCACATATAAGCAATTTAAAAAATTTCTAATTATTATCCAATAGACTTGGATAAGAAATTGGACACTATGCATACAAAGTTGAATTTTTGTGGAATATTTTATTATAACTGATGAAAGCATAGATATAAGTAATACTACACAAATAACTATATTTAGGCATGATGTCAGAAGGAATTTTTATATGCTCAGAGAACTTGTGAAGCAAATGCCCATAATTAGAATAACTCTAGCAAATGATGACATGTTAGAAAATGTTCACATTGGACAAATTCAAATTAACAGTAAAGTTATATTCAAGTAGTAATTTTTTACACAAGTTTAACTCCGGAGTGCACCATTTTTCCAGGCTATGTAACCTAAGTTTAATCACTGCATTATTTACCAGGGTGATTGCTGTGTTCCTAATTAATCCTGAAGCTCATCTTTAAAATAACCATTACCTGGGCCAGAGCGATTGTGCAGCGGGTAGGGCAGGCATCCGGCCCGTGCAGGCCCGGGTTCCATCCCTGGCACCCCATATGGTCCCCTGAGCACTGCCAGGAGTAATTCCTGAGTGCAGAGACAGGAGAAACCCCTGAGCATTGTTGGGTGTGACCCAAAGAGCATAAATAAATAAATAAATAAATAAATAAATAAATAGACGAATGAATGGATAAATAAATACAATAGTCATTACCTAACTCAAACTAATACTTGGCTTGTATTTGGGACTCAGGAAAAAAAGTTGTTGTGGGGATGGGGCTGTAGGTTCTGTAGAGTGAAATGAAAGGATGCCAGTGCTTTGTTTTTATGGAAACAAAAATTGGGGGTGGGGGAATGAAGTGTTGACACACAGTCACAGAGAGGGGGTATTTAGGACTTGGGAGACCACAGCAGTGCCCAAGTTTGCAGCTGTATTACAAGGAAAGATGACTTACACTCTATACTATTCCCCCCCTCCCTGATATAGTGCTACACTATAGTATAGTATAACAACTTGCTTTTGAAGAGGTATGAAAAAGCCTGGAGCATTTGGGGCCTGGGAGACCACAGCAGTACCTAGGTTTGCTGCTACATTACAAAGTAAGATGGCTTTCCCTCTCTACTATTCCCCCTGTCCTGATATAGTATGACACAATAGTATAGTATAACACTTAAATTTGAGGAAGTATGAAAAAGCATTCTTAAAACATCTATAATGGCATAAACCAGAGCTACTTTCAGCAGCAGTAACAAATAACAACACAAAATCATGCATCACTACACAAACTGATTCTCAGATAATCCTGTCTTGGTTTGATGACTCGGGTACTAAACTATTTGAAAATTGCTAGTTTAATGGTGACAAGGTACTGAGGACATTTTTAATTATTCAAAGAAAGTCACCTTGTGTCATATAAAGTCAATCCCCAGGCTAGTTTACATAAAAACAGGATCAAACATGATCTATGAAGTTGACATCATTAGCCACCTAAGTCCTGAATACTGAATGTACTTACACAAAAGAATTTTTTAACTCATTTATTATTGGGGATAAAAATGTGGCTTTGGGAAGCTTTTGGACAAGAAATAATAGCTAGCTTATTTTTCTGTTTGTTTTTAATCAATATTTTTATTATAGCACCGTGAGACACACACTTACAAAGATGCTCATATTTGGTTGTCTTACGGTGTTCCAGCACCCATCCCTCCACCAGTGCCCATTTCCCACCACCAATGTTCCCAATTCCCTCCCCCTCCTTGACCTTCTATGGCTGATTTATTATCTCTTTCTCTTTCTCTATCTCTCTCTCTTCCTTCTCTTACACATTGTGGATTGCAATACATACATTTAGAGGTTATCATGTGTAATCCCCAAAACTGGTTACTAGATTGAAAATATTGCCTTATCTAGCCTCAAAATTGTGTAGTTGAAGATTAAATTAAAAATTATCCATCTTTACATTTTATAAAGATGAGTTGATGTTTTAAAGTTACCCTTCCTTTGTGGATAAAAAATAAAAGACAGATTCTAAATCAGAGTAGGAGAAATAACTGAAAATCAAATACAATGATATTAAATTATTAGAATCCTACCAGTAGCTTAGTGGAAAATGCAATAAATGTAAAACAACTGTTGAAATATTAGAGATATCCAGAACTCCCTAAATTGGTTGTTTAATGATTATAATAAATTAAACAAAATATTGCCTCTACTTGAAGTATTATGAGTAAATGTTTATTATACATTGAAATTCAAAATGCAAGTTTAAAAGCTATATCATCAGTTTATTAAATACATATATTCGTATATATACATATATATGTATATACATATATACATATATACACATATATGTTATATGCACATATATACATATATGCATATATCTTATATATGCAAATATATGTATATATAACATATATATGTATGTATGTATATATCTTATATGTATGTATCATATATACACATATATATCATAAGATATATCATATATATACATATATAATATATACATATATACATATACATATATCTTATATATACATATATATGTAGGCATCGGGAATATAGTGTGGAACTCATGCTTTGCTTGTACATCACTGTATCACTGTCTTCCTGTTAATCATCAATTGGCTTGAGCGGGCACCAGTGACATCTCCATATGTCCTGTCTCATGCTAGAGAGCCCAAGGGCACCTGCTTGCTTCAGGAACATAAAGAGCCTCAAACCATTCCATCAGGTGATGGTATTAATGTCTAAAATTGTTACTGGTATTTGGCATATCAAATACAACATGGATAACTTGCCAGGCTCTGTTGTGCGGGTAGCATACTCTTGTAGTCATCTCTAAATCCAGCATTTATTGATAACTGCGCAGCCGCGCTAGCCGGCCTATGATAGGCTCTTCTGCTGGGTGGAGTTCTGACAAGAGAGAAGTCGGATGTGGAAAATGGAGGCCCTCATGGAGTGTGGGGTCATCTTGGTTTGTTGCAAGGCTCTGCTGGGGTGGCGGGCCAGGGCTAGAACCCACCATCCCTCCTAGGCACCAAATGAGCAGCTGGCCACAGGGAGAGGCCAATAGCAGCTCTGCCCCATGTCTGTGAATCTCTGGATCAGCATAACTGAGCCGGATTTAAAAAAGAGTGCTGCAGGGTGGATCTCGATGAGCCGGCTTATAACAGGCTAGTCTGCTGGGTGGAGTTCTGACAAGAGAGAAGTCTGGATGTGGAAAATGGAGGCCCTATGGAGTGGAGGGTCGTCCGGCTTGTTGCAAGGCTCTGCTGGGGTGGGGAGCCAGGGCTAGAACTCGCCATCCCTCCTGGGTGCCTCATGAGTAACTGGCCACAGGGAAAGCCAGTAGCAGCTCTGCCCCAAGTCTGTGAGTCTCTGAATCAGCATACCTGGGCTGGATTTAAAAAAGACTGCTGCAGGGTGGATCTCGATGAGTCGGGCTATAACAGACTAGTCTGCTGGGTGGAGTTCTGACAAGAGAGAAGTCCGGATGTGAAAAATGAAGGCCCTCATGGAGTGGGGGTCGTCTGGCTTGTTGCAAGGCTCTGCTGGGGCAGCGGGCCAGGACTAGAACCGGTCATCCCCTCCTGGGCGCCTCATGAGCAGCTGGCCACAGGGAGAGCCAGTAGCAGCTCTGCCCCATGTCTGTGAGTCTCGCTTGTACATAATGGCACAAATTAAATTCCCATCACTGGGGACTTCCAAAAATATTTAAAGGGGTTTAGGTTACAAATGGCCACCCACCTACAAGATGGTCAGACTTCTTCTTCAAGACCCTGAATGAAGGGATTGAGGGTCTTCGTATTCCTGAAGCAAACAGATGCCATTGGGCTACACTGGCACGTGATAGGGTCCAGTGGAAATGTTACTGGTGCCCGCTCGAGCAAATCGATGAATAACGGGATGTCAAGTAATCATGTGATCAAGAATATATGATTTTTAGAGCTAAACCATTTTTAACTTTTAAAAAATTCTCCCATTTATAGATTTCTGTCATGCATTGGAATTTTGCATAATTTATTACTTATAAGGTAAAAATAGTCAGGTAAAAACCTGACTATTTTTACCTTATAAGTAATCCAAGTTACATTTTTACAACAATTTTCTCACATTTCCCAAGGTTCATTTTTTGCTAAAGCCTCTAAGCAGGCTAGCATGATCAAGTCTAAAACAAAAGTTAGCCCTTTGAACTCTTTACTGAAACACTATACACCAGCCGCCAGAAGGGAGAGGCTTACTAATAGTACTCAGCTCCTGCCTTCCTGGAAAACCTGGGTAAAGACATTGTCTGCCGATCATCTGGTCACACTAACCATACCTACAGAAGTTCCCTGTTTTTGCTTTTATTTTATTCTATTTTATTTTTTTGGCTGGAACTTGGTAGTTAAATCAATAAGCTCAGTGGACATATATCACTATCCCTTCTGATCATTTCCTAAGCTGGGGTCTGCCATTTGCTGGGGTTGTGGTGTTTTGGCTTTCCTTGGTATTAATGATTGGAAAATAGAAAGCATTTCAGTACTTCTCTGTCAGTGGCAACAGGGCCTTGTCAGAGCCCTGAGATCTTAACTCACAGGCAGTAGCTAATTTTTGCAAACTTCCATGCTAAGGTGCCTACCTCGTTATCCTGCTCACTCACCTTAGCTTCTAGCCCTGAAGCTAGGAGTGGACACACACATGTCCTCAAACCATAATGCTTCCTCCAGATTTCTAACTTGTGTTTCATCTTCAATCATCTAATTGGGCATCAGCTGCTAGTTACACTAGCTGCAGTAAATGTCAGGTCACTATGACAATCATTCGGTTCCTAAAACATATACACCAACAAGCTGTTTTATTCCAGAGTCCCTGTACATGCTAGGCAACATAAAAGGCACTAGAATATGGACCACAGATATAGTATAGTGGTCACTAACATCTCTCTCTCATCTGCGCAAGTTCATATCCCAGCACCCCGTATGATTTCCCAATCTTGGCCAGGAATGGTGCCCTACTATTAAGCCCTGGGCATCATAGGGAACGCTGAAAAATAAAAACCCACTAAAATAAAGACAACCATTCCACAAACACTCAATAGGCAAGTTTCAGTTATCCCATTAATTCACCTTTTAAAGAGCCATTGCTTCAAACTCTTGCCTGTCTTTCCTAATCATGAAATCACAAACTTAGGAGAAATATAAAACCACCACAGCCACCCCTCCCCAAAGGGAAGCCAATAACCTGAAAAACAGGCAGACTGCTCAGAGTTAAGAGCAGCCATTGTATGTGTAAAGCTCTGACCTTGAACACAGTCAAACATAGGTTAGCTCCTAGGTATCCATATTGTCCCCCTAGCACGACTAGGAATGATCCCTGAACTTAGACCCAATAGTAAGCTCTGAGCACAGTTGGGTGTCACCCATAAAATCAAAGATAGTCATTTTAATAAGAGGGTTTATAGAAAGAGTGCAGCTTCCTCAGTACATAAATGATTAATCCTCTACTACACACAAATACTATACTATTACTGACTTCATAACTGCTTTTGAACATCCACAAATCTAAAACTTTCCTTTCTTAGCCTGGTGAAGTATTCTGGTGATCAGCTCTGATCCTAACTCTCACATTCCTAATATTCTCAACTGTTACCATAAATGCTTTCGTTAATGTTAGTGGCTTTCCAATGACATAATAAAATGTAGATTTTAATCTATATTATTGATTATTAGCTCTTAGCTCATGATCTCAAGTGACTCAGATGGTAGCCATCTTCAGGTTTCATCTCAAAAGCCCTCCTCCATAAACCTAAATGCATATTAAAACAGAGCTCTGTAAAAAATAAAATAAAATTTGGGGGTGCTCCCAAACAGTGCTCAGGGAATTCCTAGAATAACTTCTAATGATAGGCCACCAAGCAGGTCAGACAGTTCAATTCTGCAGCCTGAGGATACAGGCTCCTAAGAACTTCAAGTGCCAAAGATAACCACGACTGCCCTGGAAATGCTCCAGAGGGTCAAACTTGGTGACACGTCAGGGAAAGAGGGAAAGGTTGTAAAATTCTGGATATGAAACCAGATTCCTACACATACAAAGAATGTGCCCTATAATCTCTAAACTATCTCAGCATCCCCCAGAAAACTACATTTATCTTAGGTCACTTTATTATAACTTCTAAGTTTAGTAATTATCAATGCTATACTCATAATATACAGATTTTTATTATAGTAATGAGCAAATTTCCTTTTGCTCCTATTAGAACAAAAATCCCTCATGAATAAGTCCATTGTCTCTCTGACTTGACTTTGAGTCATGGTGCTTCACCCAACATAGATGTTGAATATCTTGGCTCAATTGAAATTGTATAAGAAAGAAATGAACTTTGAAAGGCTCTATTGGTAGTGTTTTTTGGTCTATGGGCTATTGAAAAGGTTACCAAAATTCAATTAATATTGTGGCTACTTAAATATAGAAGGCACTTATTATTATTTGCCTACCCCACATCTTCCTTTTCTTACTTTCACCTTGATTCATTTGGGAGAATCACCTTCCTTTTCTCCATCACAGATAGTAATTCACTAGTAATTCATAGATAAGTAATACATAATAATTGACTTTTCTTCTCCATGAAGTATCTGACCAATGGACAATAGTCTAATGTTCATGTTAACCAATCAACATTTCCTCCTAGGGCTTGATTCTTTACTCTTAATGCAGAAATTGAAAAATGGGCTGAATAATTGAAAATTATTCATTGTAGTGGTGGCTGCAAATGCAAAAGTCTTTGGTGAAAACAGCAGCATACTGAAAAGTGTTTCACTCCAAAGCTATTGCTGTACTTTCAACACTCTCCTTGGATCATCAGGGTCCTCTAAGTCTATGGCTGCTTTCTCAAATATCCATGGCTTCTATAACCCTACCAATATCCTGACAATAAATCTTCTTCACATTACTTGGGGTTGGTATCAAGAGATGACAGTTAAGTGTCTATCATGATAGACCATATGCATTCAGTTTCTAGGGAGGAATTTGTAGATATTAATAAGATTCTCAAGAAAGAGAGCCTCACAAGTGGCTGCGGAGGCTGGAACTCAGCTTGCGCCAGGCCCAGCTGACCATGGAGCCCCGAGGAGGGCAGATGGGTTTTGGCAGTGGGCCCATCGCCTCTGGGGGTCCCGGAAGCAGCCGGATGAGACTCGCCCATCACACTAGCCACCATTTTCGCTGTTCGGATGCTGGGAAACTGCCTCATGACCAGATGAACAGAGCAAAACCAGTTCAAGCCCAGGTAGGCGGCTCCCAGAAGCGGGAATCACTGGGAAGTCGTCAGATGGAGGTGGGGTCGCCCCTTCCCCCTCATTTTGTCGAGCCTGGTGGCCCCGCTCAGGAGCTGCCCGCTGGCCAGCATCCAGAGCCTCACAAGCGGCTGGGGAGGCTGGAACTCGGCTTGCGCCGGGCCCAGCTGACCATGGAGGCCTGATGAGGGCAGATGGGTTTTGGGAGTGGGCCCGTCGACTCTGGGTGGTCCTGGAAGCAGCCAGATGAGACTCGCCCATCATACTAGCCACCATTTTTCGCTGTCCGGATGCTGGGAAACTGCCTCACGACCAGATGAACAGAGCAAAACCAGTTCGAGCCCAGGTCCACTAAAATAGTGAAACAGTAATATCTTTTAATGCACTGCATTCCACGAAGAGCAGGAAAGTTTGTTGGGAAGGAGATATAAAGAGGGAAAGAAATGACATACAGAACCCACCAAGTAGTTAAGGTGCGGGAGGGGGAGGGAGGTGGGGACATTGGTGATGGGAGATGGGTTTGAGTGGAGGGTGCGTGTTGGAACACTGTAGAACCAAAACTCTATATGAGCATCTTTCAATTGTATGTCTAAAACGGTGTAATAATATTTGGGGTGGGGGGGAAATAATAAAAAATTTTTAAAAAAGGAAAAAAAAAATAGTATAGAGGGGATTCCTTGGAAAATGGAAAATAGGACTATAATAAAATCCAGAAATCTCACTTCTGGGTATCTATCCAAGAAATGAAATCAATATCTCAAAGAGCTATTAACAAAACTTTGTTCAGTGCATCATTATTCATAATAGCCTAAATGTTCACTGACAGACAAATGGGTAAGGAAAGTGTGGTATAAACCCACTACAGTATTATTCAGTCTTTATAAATAACCTGGTTTCACTCAGCTTGATACTCTCCATGTCCATCTATTTATGAGTGAATTTCATGACTTAATTTTTCCCAACAGCTGTGAAGTACTCCATTGTGCAGGTGTACCATAGTTTCTTTGACTAGTCATCTGTTTCGGGCACTCAGGTTGTGTCTAGATTCTGACAATTGTGAATAGTGCTGCAATAAACATAGAAATTCAAAACAAAAAAGATTCTCAAGAAAATAAATGCATTACTCCAAATATTAAAAAACAAATATGTTTAAACTCAAGCTATAGCTAGCTAAGGGAAGAATCAATATGCCATAATTCCATGCACATGGCTGCTATGCAACAATTATTTTTAATATATTTCTAAGCTCTCATTAGAGAAACTTTATGAAGAACTGACTGCAACAACCAAGCTACTGAAGTTGAATTCATTTGAAACAATGTCTTCATTTCTTCATTACTTTATATGCTAACTATGCTTTGACAAAGTAAGCAGGGATTCCTATAAACTAGCTGTTGACCTGGAGCCATACACACAAAAGAACACCACTATCTTTTTTCTAATTTGTGCCTTTCTTCTCTGCTAATGACAAACAGCAACAAAATGAAGAAAGTACCCATCAATAAATAACTTTGTTCTGTGTTTTCTATTTTCCCTTCTTTTTGCATATATCTTTATCATGCAGTAATAATGCCCCTTGCTCAAAGCAATATAAAACTATCAGGATGTTACAAGTTCAAGGTCACTCTGGAAAATCCATCTAGGCTTAAAATTACTCTATTTTAGCCTACTTATTATTTTAGGTTTTAGAAAATACTGTACCTGATGCATTTATAGTGTTTTCATACCTCTTTTGAGCAGGAGAAATATCGTATTTAAAAGATATCTTATGAATTGAACTTCACAGTCCTAAATTATACTTGACAGAACCTAAGAATTAGATTTTTTTGTAGGTTTCTGGAAAATCTTGAGGATTTGTTTTTTCACAATGGAAATAAAAATTTTGTTAGACATGATTTGTTTCTCAGTCTTTCAGTATTATTTCTAGTTTTGTTGGGTTTTTACTTAGAGAAAAACAGTCATATACAAGTAACCCATACATGACGAACTGATAAATCAATGTGTTAACATATTTATTGTGATATGTAAGTCCTGTTTCACTGGCTTGAAAAAGTATGTACAGCTTGGCTATTACCTTAAAATTGTGATAAAATAAAGAATAGGTAAATATGCCACTTACCTTGAAAATAAATTTTTATTGGGTTACTGTCACATTCATTCACATATATATTGTGTATCACTCACATGATAAACATATATATGTACATGTCACCATGGATGAAACTGGAAGATATTATATTAAAGAAAATGAGCCAAACCCAAGCTATATATACTATGCATCTCAGTTACACAAAAAATAACAAGAAAACTAAACTTCCAGTAACAGAGTAGAATGGTGACCAAAGGTTACAAGATTTTCATTACAAAAGAAAACATTTCTAAAGACATAATGTGCATTACTATGACTATAATTTGCTAAGCAAGGAAAACTCAAATTTCTTCACTGTATCACTGTCTTCCCATTCATCATCAATTTGCTCGAGCAGGTACCAGTAAGATCTCCATATGTCCCATCTCATGCTAGTAGAGCCCAAGAGCATCTGCTTGCTCCAGGAACATAAAGAGCCTCAAACCATCAGGTTATGGGAATGAGGGTCTATAATTGTTACTGGCATTTGGCATATCAAGTATGACATGGGTAGCTTGCCAGGCTCTGTCGTGAGGGTGGCATACTCTTGTAGTCACCTCTGATTTCCAGCATTTATTGATGGGCCTCACAAACCAGGCTGTGATAGGCTCTTCTGCTGGGTGGAAGAGCAGCAGATTGTTTTTGTTTTGATTTTCTCTCAAAATGTTTTAATGACTATTAATTGTAAAGTTGTAAGAAAAAAAAAAGAGTAGATGTTTAAATTATCGAGGGTACTAATACCAACCTAGAACTGAGCATTAAATACAGGCAAAAAGATACACATGACAACCCTTTAATGTATGTTCTGTAATCATAGTCTGAAGGGAAGGAAAAGAGAAAGAGAGAGAGCGAAAGAAATAAAGAACCTGCCATGGAGGCGGGCTGGGGGGACGAGGGGGGAGGAGGGAACCGGGAACGTTGGTGGTGGGAGATGGGCACTGGTAGAGTGATGGGTGCTGGAACACTGTATGACCAAAACCAAAATATGAACTTTTTAAATGTATATCTTTGTAATTGTATATCTCACAGTGGTATAATAAAATACTTAAAAAGAGAGTAGATGTTTAGTACTGGAGTCATTTCTCAGTTATTTTAGTGAGATTCCTTCAAAGAATAGATTAAAAATAATATAATCTATACACAATGCAAACCATTTCATCCTCATGAAAGATTAACATACATTAAAGTAACCACTTGCATGCAAAAACTTACCACATACAAATAAGCGAGCCAAAGGTTGTTAATTACTTGGTTATTGTTCTCAATTCATAATATCAAAATCAGCACTCAATGCATACCATAAGCATATGTAAATTTAATTTGTAAAAGAAAAATTATGTTTCTTCTAGTGAAAAGCGAGGATTTCAGGGTTCATCTTATTCTTTGCCTATAGACAACAGTCACTTGTTAATGATAAGCACTCCTACAGTAGTGCTTATCATTATTTGCTCGCTGGAAAAATAACAAACGACTGGACTTCAATCTTAGCAAAATGCTTTCTGATAATCTACATATCTCTCATGCCCCCAATCAAGTTACAAAATTTCAGTAATGATTCAAGAGTTGTACTAGAGACTGAGGGTATGAATGGGGTAGGGGGCGAAAAAAGGCAGACATAATCTTTACCCTGATGAAGTTTAGAGTCTGTTTGAAATCATTGAAGAAACCAAGAAAAATGACATGTGCACAGAGGCAGTGGTCAGCAAGAACTCTCCAGAGCGCAGATGAAATTGAAGGTACTATCTGCAGGCAGTTTCTTCTTTCCTTTGGTCCACAGTGAGCCCTGCCATGTTGCCCTGAAGGTGAAAGGGGAGGAAAGGTGGTACAGACTCAGCCAGCGCCAATTCGCCTGTTCTCTGAATTAAGTTTAGTGGGTTGGTTGCAGATAGGAGGTACTGCAAAGAATAGCAGAGCTTAGATTCAGGCACTGGCAGTGTTTCTAAAGTATTCCCATGGCTGTTTCAGTAAGGTCCTCATTAGCCTTGATGTGAGTTTCCTCTGATGATGCCCTTTACCCTGACTTGGGGACACTGTAGCTTTGAAAGAGGCAGTTCAGTCCCCACTGTGGCTCAGTCCTTGGCCTAATTTAGGAGTACAATATTTCTCCCCAACTGTGAAGATGATAGATTTTCCTGTGATTTCTTGTTTGAAAATTGGCAACCACGATCTACAAGGAAACCACCTAGCCCATGAGCCCTTTGGACTCTGCTGCAGCTAAGTCCATGACTGTTGATATAACAGGCTCATAACAGGGTTGGTCCAGGAGCAAAATGTTCCTGCAGCTCCCGTAACTACCTATTTCAGTTCATCACAGATGTATAAATTATGATGTCTTATAGATCATCTGACCTAATACCAGCATTTATTTAAAATAAAGATCCTTAAAAGTTAAGTTGCTTCTATTTGACAAAAGTAATTCTGGGAATGAAGATACCCTGAGACCTCAAATGTAACATGAATCATTAATGAGTGAAACTTGTTTAAAAGTTCAGAATCTTTCTGACACAAAAGGTAATATTTTAAGGTAGTGAGAAGAGCTCCTCCCTTGGTGAGTATAGTATTTCATGGCTTTTTTCCATAGGGGTTGAGCCATAACTCATGACCTTATCAGTAATATTTTATTCACTCAAAGAATTATTTACCCCATATCCCTGGACACCTCTCTGGCCAGACTCACTTGACCACAACAGATACCACAATGAACAGGATACACAAAAACCTTTCACAATGAACAAGGTGGTGAAGCAGTACAGGGGGAAAATAATCCATCCTGTTATTAGATCTATACTGCAACCACAGGACTGGGTGAGACAGAGGAGAACAGTGTTTAGTGATTTTTATTTTGTTGCTCAACAAATGTTTATAGCGAATAAATGAAGAAACAAAACAGCTACTCAATCCCTATCACAAACAGAAAGTTTTTGAATGAACAGATTGCTGTAGTAGTGAAATAATTGTTTTATACTGTAGAATTGCAACACCACCCACCCACCAATGTGTCACAATCTGTTCACCATTGTCAACAACCCCTTCACCACACCCCTTAAGCTGCCTTAGTTCCCTGATCTATCTATCATGTCTCGAAATTTGTTTCCATTGGGGATTGTCTAATTTCCTCCGGTGGCTGTGCTTTACTTTTTTATATTCTGCATTCACAAAACTGGAATTTATGTTTTACTTTCTGACTTACTTCCTATTAACTTGACACCCTGTAATTCTATCCAAGTTGCCACAAACTGTGCAATCTTATTCATTCTTCAGGCTAAGTAGTATTCCACTGTGTATATAAACCAGTTTCTTTATTCACTCATCTGGTGGGGGGACTTGGGTTCTTTACTGTAAACAATGCTGAACATAGGTATGAACATGGCTCTCTGGATTAATAGTATTATGTGTAAATGTCAAGGAGTGTATATTTGTAAATATCTCCTCACTCCCATGCCAACTACTTCTCAGACAACTTCTAATATGGATTTGGGGAGGTAGAGAATGATGATGGTTAATGGTAATGTGTCTAAGTCTCACTTTGCAGTAAGTCATATAACAAGAGAATCTGATGTCTTGGTGGTATAACACCAGAACATTTTTCATAGGGAAATTATGCCTGTAATATCAATATTTCATTTGTCTCCTTCCTAGAGGTCTATAATTCACTGGAAAGACTCAGAAATTAAGCAAATATGTTATACTTGTAATATAGCAAGAAACAAGCATATTTTAAACCAGCAATGGCCAAAAATCAGAGGACAGTGTTGGAGAGTTACAGATACAAACTTTTCATTTTCTTCTCCCAAAGAGTCCTGAAAATATTTCTTGCAGCTGCTTCTTGCAGTAAAGATATGGGAACGCATCCATAGAATTAGCAGTAGGGTGCATTCACTACAGCTTTAGTGTGTAAACTTTTTATCAGGATAGGTCACACAGATAACTAATCTCAGTCTAACTCTTCTAGAAATCAAACTGACACCTGTGGTCTAAGATTGTTACTCTACATCATACTGTCAGAACAGACTAAATGCATTGTCTGAGGCCCCCCAACTAAATAGTTACTCTTATCAGGCAGTATGTTCTAAAGACTTAGAGGTTACCGCTTAGGGGTCTAGCAACAAGCCAAATACGTCTTTGGGTGAGGTTAATACTTTACTGCACAAGGCCTTACTGTAATTTTCAGATAATAGGAAAAGTTTCACTGGAAGTCTTGCTATACACAGAATTCTTACTGTAAGACAGGAGAAATGTGAAAGTCTTCAATTTCAGAGTGCTCCTTAGCACATTAGGAGGTTTGCTGCTAAATTCAGCCAATTACTATTTTAGGTGCAAGAATCGGCCTGCCTTACAATTTCACTAGAGAAAAGGAATTCTGTCTGCAACTCCAAATAGTCTAGAATCATATGTAATAATTGCTGCAAAAAGAACACTTAGAAGGGCTACAGCACTGATTGAGGTCAAATCGAGTGGCACACAAATTACCTAATATTAAGCTGATGCTTGCACGGAGAAATGACATGCTCCCTATAAGAGAATGAGTGGAGTTAGTCCGCTCTATGGGCCTAACACTGAACTAGCCAATAAATGGGTGCAAAAGTTAAGTGTAAGTTATAGTTTCTGCTTTTGGAGATGTTCTTGGAGTTACTGAACACTGAAAATAGGAAAATATGTTTTAGACAAACATTCAGATTGCAGAGAAATAACCATTATAAGATCATGGCTGGGGTTGGAGTCAATGTACAGTGGGTAGGGCATTTGCCTTGCACATGGCCAACCTGGATTTGATATCAGGCATTCCATACGGTTCCTTGAGCACTACCAGGGGTAACTCCTGAATGCATAACCAGGAGTAACCCCTGATCATCACCAGGGTGTGACCAAAACACACACACACACACACACACACACACACACGAGACCATGGTAGTAAACCTGTTTTAGATTTTTAGACAAAAATTGCAAAAGAAATTTGAGAAGGGAATACCAACCAAATACTTCCAAATATGAACCTCAAGTCCCTTTGCCAAGGAAAATAACCACAAACTTTTTTTAACCAACCACTCAAATTGACAAATCCACATAATCTTCAAATAACTAAAAATTCCTACATTGCAGTATGACTTAGCAATACTACAGGTTTTAAGCCTTCCAACATTTTTTGATCTCATATATCTTATGTCTTTTAAAATTAAATGTCATCATTTTTACTGATTTCTAGTTACATTTGTTTTAGTTACTATTTCTCAAGGAAATCATTATCATTTAGCATAGTTTGGACCAACTGCCTCAACAAAAATAATCAATTTTTCATTATTCTTACTCATAAAACTCAGCCAATAATTTCAAATAATTTAATCACAAGCCAGAGAGATAGTTCACTAGGCAGAGTGCTTGCCTTGCACACAGTCAACCCAAGTTAGATCACTGGTACCACACATGATCTCCCAAACCTCGCCAACAGTGATCCTTGAGTGTAGTGCCAAGAGTATGCCCTGAGCGCTAACAGTGTGGCCCAACTTCTTATACCTGACAAAAACATTTAAGCAACCAGATAAAGATACCAAAAAATATTAATTTAAGCAAGAGGTATCAAATGAAAAATAATATTTGTTATGGAGGAGCCATAATTATACTGCAAAAAAATATTATTCATTCCATTAATATTTATTTAAGGCCCATTAAATTTTAAAAAACCTAAATATTAGATATCCAGTAAGACCAGAAAGACTCTCTTCTAAGACTGAACATATTTTCTCATCAACTGAGTCCAAATTAGATAAATAAATCAATCCGGCCCAGGTATGCTGGTCCAGAGACTCTCAGACATGGGGCAGAGCGGTTCCTTGCTCTCCCTGTGCCCAGCCGTTCATGAGGGCAGTCGGGAGGCATGGTGGGTTCCAGCCTTGGCCCACCACCCCGGCAGAACCTCACAACAAGCCAGACGACACCCACCCACTCCATGGGGCGCCGCCATTTTCCACATTGGACTTCCCTCTCATCACTTAACTCCACCCAGCCGACCAGCCCATCACAGCCCGGATCATCGACACCCACCCTGGAACAGTTTCTTCCTCAATCCGGCCCAGGTATGCTGGTCCAGAGACTCTCAGACATGGGGCAGAGCGGTTCCTTGCTCTCCCTGTGCCCAGCCGTTCATGAGGCAGTCGGGAGGCATGGTGGGTTCCAGCCTTGGCCCACCACCCCAGCAGAACCTCACAACAAGCCAGACGACCCCCACCCACTCCATGGGCGCCGCCATTTTCCACATTGGACTTCCCTCTCATCATAACTCCACCCAGCCGACCAGCCCATCACAGCCCGGATCATCGACACCCACCCTGGAACAGTTTCTTCCTCAATCCGGCCCAGGTATGCTGGTCCAGAGACTCTCAGACATGGGGCAGAGCGGTTCCTTGCTCTCCCTGTGCCCAGCCGTTCATGAGGCAGTCGAGAGGCATGGTGGGTTCCAGCCTTGGCCCACCACCCCGGCAGAACCTCACAACAAGCCAGATGACCCCCCACCCACTCCATGGGCGCCGCCATTTTCCACATTGGACTTCCCTCTCATCATAACTCCACCCAGCCAACCAGCCCATCACAGCCCGGCTCAGCGGCCGCTTGCGGCCGCGCGTTCATCAATAAAGGCTTTATTTGGAGGTGTTTATAGAGTATGCCTCCCGCACGGCAAGCCTAGCAAGCTGCTCGTGTTGTATTTGATATGCCAAATGCCAGTAACAATTATATTAGATCATTCTCATGACCTAATATAATGGTTTGAGGCTCTTTATGTTCCTGTACCAAGCCGATGCCCTTGGCTCTACAGCATGTGACAGGACATATTGAGATATTACTGGTGCCCGCTCTAGCAAATAGATGATTAACGGGAAGATCGTGATCGTGATCGTGATGAAAAATCCCAGTGAAGATGTGAAAAGTGGTATAAAGACAGTGACTTAAAAATAGGAGAACTAAAGTAGATCTGACTACATTAAGAATATTAAGATATTCCTTAAACTATCTTACTAAGAATAAACTTAGCCCTGAATTGGATTTGTGTGTTTGTGTGTGTGGTGTGTGTTTGTGTGTGTCGTGAAGGCAACTGAACCCAAGACCACACACATGGGAGGGCAAAAGCTTTACTACTGAACCACATTCCCAGGCCCCCAAACTTGAACTTAATCCTAAACGATAAATAAATAGCCATAGAGAAACAAAATATGGGTGAAATTAATGCACAGTAAATGATAAGCAGTAGAAGCACAGACTGTGATTGTAAGACTTGATGTGAAGTAGGAAAAGGAAAGCGTGTCTAAGACATGTTCAAAACAGGTAGAGAGAATAGAAAACTAAGGTGAAGTCACAAAGTTAAGCAAAAATGAGCTCAGATGAAATTTGTAAACAATGTACAGGAGTTTGAACTATGTCTTAAAAGCAAAGTGAAACACTGTAGAGTGCAATGCTAGAAGTATGTTTGATTAGACTTCCTCTTCTTGAAGACAATTCTCTGCTTGGTGGGGATTAGATTAAAGAATAAAAATGTAAACAGATTATGAGTTGAAATGTATAGCAATAATCTTGAAAGTTTAGTCTAGGATCTTAACAATAGCAATATGTTAGATTGGAGCGGTGGATTAAACATAATTACAAGGCAGAAAAGTAGAACTAACTGAAGGACGAATTTGAGGGATGAGGTTTGAAAGGGAAATATGAAACTTCTATATTAAGCTGAATAGGTGGTGATGAAAGAAACTGATAGAGAATCAAAGAAGCAGCAGGTTGGGCAAGAATGAAAGAAGCAGAATATTTTGTTTCAGTTGTTTTAACTTGTTAGCTATTCTGAATTTGAAATTCTGAGGAAGATACTGACAGCCTTAAGGACAAATTGAATTGAAGTCAAGAGAGGCATAAACTTTAGAACTACTGACATTAAAATTACACTTAATAGTAAGGAAATAGTAAAGGATGCCTAATTTGTTGATGAATGGAGTAAATTCTATTAAGTTAAACCATAGTTGTTTTTATATTAGTGGTAGTAGATTTTTACATGCATACATTCTTATTCTCCCAGATATTATGATACTTGGCTCACAATTGTAAGTCAAGTCTTTTGAGTTAAAAGTGAAATTGGGTCCATATACTGTAACAAAGTTAGCAGTGGACATTCACATAGAATCTGTGGGTTTTTTTTAAATCATTAACATTGCTCTCCAGCCAACTAGCAATGCTAAACACAGTCAAGTAATGGAATGTAAGTAATTTTTTTCTTTAGCTTTTTTCAAACCCATCATAAGGACAATTATTTTACCACAGACAAAAAATAATCTATTGATTTCTGAATTTTAAGGGGGATTCTGGCTTTCAATAGGTGACATAATTTTGATAAAGTACAAATACTCTCCAAAGTTAATCACAAGATCTGAATATGTTTTGCTCAATTTTAAATCTTGACCCACTGTTTTAAATTATAGATAACAGTTCAGTGAGAAAACAGTGTAGAATTGGACCACTACAGACTAAGCTAAGCTAAATAGTATTCCAAGTTTCCAACAGACAAAATTAGTCTATGATTAAAATCTTCTTATGTTAACTCTTTTTTTTTCCTTTTATGTCACACCCAGCAATGCTAAGGGGTTACTCCTGGCTCTTCACTCAGGAATTACTCCTGGCAGTGCTCATGGGACCATATGGGGTTCTGGAGATAAAACTCAAGTCTGCCATGTGCAAAGCAAACGCCCCACCCACTGTGCTATAGCTCCGGACACTTCATATGTTAATTCTTGACTGCCTTCTATCTTTCTGAGGGGGAGGGGACACATCCAGCCCAAGGGTTTTCAAGGGTTACTCCTGGCTCTGCACTCAGGAATTACTCCAGGTGATGGCTGGGGAACCATACAGAATGCCAGGAATTGGACCCAAGTTGGCTACATGCAAGGAAAATGCCTTACCCAGTGTACTATCATGCCTATCACACCTTATATCTTTTCCTTAGGACTTTTACCTTATAAAGTTATGTTAGTGTTTCAGGAAAAGAATAAGCTTTTTCATAGAACTTTAACCAGAAAAACTTTTCTGCTATGTTAGTGGTTCAGAGAAAAACTAAACTTTAAATTTATCTTTAGCTTTGAGAAGTTCTATATTAACAGTTGTTTTGTACTCTCCAAGTTTATAACCAATAAAAAGACATAAGAGTAGGCATCACTTGTATCAATTGTCTTCCCATTATTCATCGATTTGCTGGAGCTGGCACCAGTAACTTCTCCATACATCCTGTCGCGAGCTAGTGTAGCCCCAAGGGCATCTGCTCGCTTCAGGAACATGAAGAACCTGAAACCATTCCTTCAGGTCATGGGAATGAGGTCTATAATTGTTACTAGTGTTTTGCATATCAAATACAACATGGGTAGCTTGCCAGGCTCTGCCATGTGGGTGGTCTACTCTCAGTAGTGTGCTCTCAGTTCGTGCATTTACTGATAAACTACAACAGGGAGAGATCGGCTTTTCTCTTGGGTGGAGCTCTGACCTCTGACGAGCTGTGGAGTCCGGATGTTGAAAATGACTGCCCTCCAAAAGGATACACATGACAACCCTTTAATGTATGTTCTGTAATCCATAGTCTGGAGGGGAAGGAAAAGAGAAAGAGAGAGAAAGGGAAAGAAATAAAGAACCTGCCATGGAGAGGGCTGGGGAGGGAGGTAGGGAACCGGGGACGTTGGTGGTGGGATATGTGCTGGAACACTGTATGACCAAAACTCAAATATGAACTTTTTAATTGTATATCTTTGTAATTGTAAAAATAAAAAAATTTAAAGCAAAAAAAAAAAAAAAAGAAAAGAAAATGACTGCCCTCATGGTGTGAGGGTTTCTCTCGCTTCTTGTGACACTCTATTGGAATGGCGGGCCAGGGCTAGAACCCACTGTGAAATGCCAAAGATTGAACCCAGATCATGGAAGGCAAATGCCCTTCCTGCTGTACTACTGCAGTGGCTCTAAAGTTAAGATAGTAGAAACTTTAATAGTTTCTTTGCTGGCTTTTGGGCTACTCTTTTTTTGTTTATTTTTACTTTATTTAAACACCGATTTACAAAGTTGTTCACAGTACCGTTGTTATAAGCATTCCGATATTCCAACACCAGTCTTTTGGTCTACTTCTGACTCTGTGCTCAGGGGTAAGCAGTAAGGACTATACTTACTTCCTGCCTGTTGGATGACAGGGTCTAGCTAGCTTGGGATCTCTGCTGTTTAATCTACTTAGTTTAAGCTGTTTACATGACACAGATACACAGGGCAGAGCTGCTACTGGCTCTCCCTGTTCTCAGCTGATAAGAGTAGGTACTGTGTTCAAATATGTTGCTCTAGAAATATTTTTAATTCTTAAGTATGAGACTAAAAAATGCCTTACACTGCACTGATAAATAAAGAGGGTTCAATAAAAACAATAAGGTAGGCCAGAGAGATAGTAGAACAGGCAAAGTAATTTTCTAGTACAAAGCAGACCCAGAATCAATCCCTACATACTACTTGGAGTGATCCCTGAGCACAAAGCCAGGCATAAGCCCTGAGAACCACCAGGGGTGACCCCCAAACTAATAATAACAATAAAATAATAATGTAATCAAATATGTACTTAAAATACCCAAATAATAATCTGAGGTGTATTTTAAAGGCTCTGATATAAAGAGATATATGTAACCTGGAAAAAAAATAGGTTAAGTACTTTTCTTGCATAGCAGCAAGCCCAGTTTGCTCCCTATCATCACATGTTCTGCTAAGTAAAACCAGTCACAATTCTGCTGGCCTCCAACTCTGCCAGCCCTGGAGACATTCAAAATTCATCTGGGAGGCCCATGTAAATACAGGCATGGCAAAGCCTCTGCAATACTATATTCTTGGGCTTTTAGATAAAATAACAGACCCAGTTGGCAGATAATAGCCTCAAGATGCCCTGAGACCTCCCAAGTACCATCAAAGGCTAAAAGACCAAATATCATAGGGTGGATGAATCCTTATAATTCATTAAGCATAAACTTACCTCAATTCATTGCAGACCAATGTACATACAGCCTGCCTGCACTAATATAAGTACATAAATGGAAAAATTAACATTCATTCTTTAGAGTTAATTAAGGTTCTTGGTTTTTTCCACATAATTTTCACTTTTCTTATCTTGTAGACATAATTGGACATATGGAAAAGACAGTTGCTAGGCATAAATATATGAAGGAGGTGAGAAGCTTTTCAAAACCCACCTGGTTTGCACAGGCTTCCTGCATGAGATGGAATTTGTAAAGATTTATGAATGAGGGCAGAAAGGTGTCTTGAAAGAAAGGATGAAAATAGTCCTAGAGGTATCACTTGCTGTAGAAAAAATAACATGGAATAAAGTGCATTGCTTTAACATTTTAATATTTTCAAAGGTGATTTGACTTACATAGTTTCACTTGACCCTTACATTAAGTATACATTACATTCCATTCCATTCTATAGGCCCTTTTTCTCATTCATTATTAAATTCATCTGTTAATGAATATTTATAGAGTGACTACTATGTTCAGGCACTCAGGAGGAAATAGTAAATCCTAAAACATATTTCTGCCTCAAAGATACTCAAAGAAAAACAATACCCCTAAAATAGGTAAAGAATAGTAGCTCTCATGAAGCAAAAAGGAAATACTGAAACAGACCATGATCAGCCCTTGAAGAGCTCAATTCAAAGTGAGATATCAAATAAGGACAAGAGAAATATATAGTTATAGAATGAATTAGACAAATTTGTCAATATGGCTATGGCAAGTTACCTGTGGTGTATTTGATATGCCACAGTAACAATACTGGACCTCATTCCCAATGAATGGAGACATTACTGGCGCCTATTCCAGCAAATCAATGAACAACAGGAAGACAAGTGACAAGTGATACAAGTCAATATGGCAGTGTAAAATAAATGATCAGTAAGGGGGAGAAAAAGAAAAGAACTCTCTTTTAGTAAAAGCAGAACATAAAGAGAAGATAAACAGGATTTCAGAAGGTTCTTGGGATTCCTAGAGGAATGTGATGATTTCTTTCTTAAGACTCCTCATTTTCTCAAAAAGTTCCAGGCAAGGTCTTCCACTGAATGTGAGAGCAGGAAGTAGTTTTGGAGGTTTAGGCTGATAGACATTCCTTTGGGGTCAGAAAAATGAGCCTATTAGAGAAATATTTGGTTTGGGGGTCTACATTAGGTACCAAATTAATAAATAAGCTAATTTGGGATTAAGCATTAATAATCACTTGATCACTTGACACTTGACATCCTGTTATTCATCGATTTGCTCAAGCGGGCGCCAGTAACTTTTCCATCTGACCCTATCATGTGCCAGTGTAGCACAATGGCATCTGGTTGCTTCAGGAATACGAAGAGCCTCAAACTGTTCGTTCAGGGTCTTGATGAAGAAGTCTGACCATCTGAAAATTGCATTAATAATGTGATTTTTTTTCTCAGCAATGTTCAAAGTACATAGGCAAACATGGAGAGATATATAGTAATATTTTTTCAAGGTTGGGTTTGTTTTCAAAAAATAAAATCAAACAGAGGGATAACACAAGAGAAAATGATCATCTACAAGGAAATGATTCTAATGGCATAGTGGAATTTGGTTAGTGTAAAAATTAATCCAAGAAAGCATGGGCAAATAAAGCAAATGAGCAAGGGATTAGAAGGTCTGCAGAAAGTTGAAAGCACAGAGGGAAAGACTTGTGAGAAGAGAGGTTGGTGAAGAAGAAGGTGACAACACAGACACAAGGGGTTCAACTGATGATAATGACAGAATATCTGGCTCTGGTCGGGACTGAGCTAGAGCACAGATATGTCAGGTTCACCCACATTTTATTGACAAGGACAACACATCTTCTATGACGCAGGACACAGCAAGCAGTAGCTCTCTGGTGAGTGCCAACAGAGCACAGAGGCAGTGAGAAAGTAATTCTCTGAAGCAGCAACAAGGTAATACAGCCAAGTAAATGACAAGACCAGGACAGAGAAACAAGAATTAATTTGAAAGTGATGTATATCCCCTGCCTTCAATTGTTGCTTTTACTTTGTTGTGTGGGTCTGAGGGATGAACTAGGGCACATCTACATGTGACCAAGGCTTATTCCTGGCCATTCCTGGGGGACTATAAGGAACAACATGGATCAGCTCTGTGTAAGGTAAGCATCATGTCTGCTGTGCTATCTCTTCAGCCTCATAGAATATTGGGTAAAACTGTTCATTGCTTGGGGACATACCTGACTATGCTCAGGGATTACTCCTGGCTCTGTGCTGAGGGATCACTCTGGAGTGCTTAGAGGATACAGGATGCCAGGGATCAAATGCAGATCAGCCACATGCTGTAACATGAGCAAAAGAAGATAAAGGCAGTAAAGTTTTTTCTCTTTGAGAATAGTGATATATTTAGACTTTTAGTGACAAAGAGCCTGACCAGTTTAATGTCTCTCATTTTTAATTGAAATATTAAAAATCCATTTGCCAAAAAGGAAACTGAGGCATGGAACCCAACATAATTTGGTGTCCATTGTTCAGCAAATTAATTTTAGAAGCTGAGATAAGTATTGTTTCTTAGGCCGACATCATGAGCACTTACACCCAAATCAAAAGGGCTGAATAAAAGGCAAGGAAAATTAGTTTCAGTCTTTGTACCCTTGCCTGGTAATGAAATATCCAATTAAAAGAAATTATGAGCCTTTAAGGATGATTGCTCTTGCACAAAGTGAACTGGAATAGAAATTCATAATCGCAATACTATATCCATCATATAAGACTATTAATTGGAACCATTTTCATAAAAGCCTAGGTTGAACATTCTCATTAAGAAGGCAAACCTTGAGAGACAATACCCAGCTTCAACTTCAGAAAATGCTCCAGGACTTTCTGCCCTTTGAGCTAACAGGTTTGGAACTGCTTTAGAGATATCATTTGTAGCTCTGTTTACTGCTTTTAAGCCTCAGAGAGCCTGTCCCTGTTAGGTAACATTTTTACATCCTGCCTCATAAGCACATCACTCAAGATGTACATTTCTAAGGAAGAAAACTGCGATCATGGACATGTACTTTATACACTATTTATTTGGGTGTAGGATATATCTTACATATGGATGTATAATTTTAAATATATATGTGACTAATTTTACTAACGGGATCAGTAAGTATCATGCCTAAATATCCAAATTAATAAAACATTTGAGCTACCCCTCAAAATCTAATGTTCATTGATAGAATATTTTAAAAATTTTATTGGGAGAGTCGCACCTAGTGTTTAGGTCTTCTGGCTCTGCTCTCAGGAATCACTCCTGGCAGGCTGAGGGGGTCATCTGAGGGGCTGGGTAATTAAACCCAAGATGTCAGTGTGCAAAGCAGACAACCCCACCTGCTTTACTATGGCTCCAGTCTTTGCTTTTAAAAAAAATAGGTACATAATTTTATAAATTTATTTTATTCATTTTTAATTAAACGCTGTGATGTACAAAGTTGTCACATTATTGTTTCTGGCATATAATGTTGCGCCACCAGGGTCATCAGGGTCCCTGCCATAACCTGTCTTGTGCCCTTAGGTAAAGTACTTTTAACGACGGATTTTCTAAGAAACATATTAATAAATATGTCATGAAATCTTTTTAGCAGCTCTAATAGTTTTCTTCAGTTCAGTGATACTCGGTTTCTGTTTCATTCCAATACAGATATTCAGAGTGGGAGGAATTTCTTAAATGCATTGACTGACTTTTAATTTTTTCCTCTAGTATTTCCTGTGTACATTTTCATACAGAAATATGGTCTGATGATTATTTATCATGCATGTGTTCTGCCTGGATTATGATGTTTTCTCATATAGTCCAGGCTAACAAGAAGAGAGCGTGGGTTTGAACTGGGCCTTGTTTTCTGTTAAGGTAATTCATAAGTCAGAGAGATAGGACAAGACTTAAGCAGACTTGCATGTTGTCAACTCGTGTCCATTCCCTGATGCTCCAATCCCAACATATGGGCGGGCACCATGTATTGTCAGATACAGCCCTAAAGGAACTTGTGCACTACCCTAAAGATCCTTAGCACCTCTGGTGTGGTCCCGTGATCCTCAGAAGCCCTAAACAAAGTACTATTTGACTTGGCTGAGAGTCACCAGGAATAGCTTCTAGAAATCATGACCTCTGCTTGGGAGTTCCCCAGGCCTAAACGGTAATGCATAATCTGCATAGCAAAAATCAAAATGAAAGTTTACAAGAAGAAAGAAAATGACACCCACTTGGGGCACTAATCATAGTATCAATGATAAAGGTAATAATAATAATAATAATAATAATAATAATGATAATAATAAACTAGTCAGGCTCTTACTATGTTCCAGGCTCTTTTTAAACTATTAAATGCATTTGTTCTTTAAAGATCTCATCAAATGTTTCATAAAGATGTAGTATTCTTTAGCTATTTTTAGTCTACCCAGCAAACACAATTTCTAGTATTCCCTTAAGTAAAATAATTTTAAAAGTGATCACATCATTTTCTATTTATTATCTTATGAGCTTTGATCTGTGGGTTGAAATTGATACTGCAGAGGCAACCATTAGTCCTAACTATAGGCAACAGAAAGAGTAGTTGGACAGAATCCATAGATTCAAGACAAGGAAATTCTCTAAGATATAATGTAACAGTCAGATTTAAGATGATCCATGATTTCTTGGGAGAGTTTTCAAGATAAATTTGGACTTAGAACTGAACTGAACGAGATAATTTCTCCTCCAGATCATTCTTATACTTTTCTACTTTATCAGACACGTCAGTTACTACCAAGTACAGTAGTCCTTTCTAAACAAGAACTAGCTACTTTGCATTATAACCAAAATTGTAGTATGCTAAAATTGCTCCTCTATGAAACTGATTTCTATGAACATAATCAAAGTTAATCTATTTGATCTGCTGTTTGTAATAGAAGAATTCAGACAGCAAGTCTGGAAATAAGAACACAGGAGAAAACATTTTGAAATGACTCTCAGACTGGGAACTGACTTTCTTTGTCTCTTTATTAAGGATTTTAGTCCCAAGAAGATACCCAGGATGAGAGACCAGAGTGAGTGGGTAGATCTAATAGACTGTGATATAAAGAGCATTGTACAAGTAGATTATAAAACCATCTGAAATAAAAAATACTCCCTAAACCATAGTCTGTGAGAGAGACACTGATTCCAAAGTGGAAGTTTGTGGCCACGATTAGCACCTATTACTTCCTCAAATCGGTGGATGACATTAGGGATCAATCAAGGGAGGTGATGTCAGTTACTATGAAATTAATAGCTCATATAAAAAGGCACAATCCGCTTTAAATTTGACAGATTCTAAAAAGACTACATATTATTTCCCATTCCTCCCATTCAGTTGAATGTACTTTCCCTCACTCTTAAGTCAGAGTGGTCTTAATTACTTGATTGATAAAAGAATGTCAGAGAAATGATGCTTCAGGATGTCCAGAATAAGATTATGGAAAGAATTGCAGTTTGCATTTGGTTATTTTGCTCTTGAAATATTTGTTCATAGAGAAACCTACAGTCATTAAGGGTCAACCATCCTACAGTCATCATATGCAAGAAGTCCAAGTCACTACATGGAGAACCAAAGAAGAAAATGTGATGTCTAGCACTGGTGTCATATATGTGGGTGATAAAGCCCTATTGGGTATCACAGTTTCAACAGGTACCAAGTAGAAAAGAACCAAGCTAGTCTTTGGTCTGACCAGATAGTGTCAACTATCTCCAACTGCTTGGATCTATCTCAAAAGCTTATTATGAAGCAGATACAATCCATATCCCCGAAGAACTATGCAAATTTCTGACCAACAAATTGAGTATAATAAAATGAGCACTGATATATATATGTATGTATGTATGTATGTATGTATATATATAGATAGGGAGTAATCAATATACAACAGAAATACATACACACACAAATATACACACAGCTGTTTCTGAAGACATGACTACTACTAGCAATCATAATGTCTCTGTTCTGTTAGTACACATTTACTTAAAAACTAAAATAAAATAAAAAGTATGGCTTCACCCACAGCTAGTATCATTCTCAATGGGGAAAAATTGAAAGCCTTCCCCTTAAGATCAGGAACACGACAAGGTTGCCCTCTCTCACCTCTTTTTATTCAATATAGTACTGGAGTTACTCGCCATATCAATCAGAGAAGAAAAGGACATTAAGGGCACCCAGATAGGCAAGTAAGAAATAAAGCTATCATTATTCGCAGATGACATGATATTATACCTAGAGAACCGTAAACTCTCGACCCAAAAACTCTTAGAAACAATAGATATGTATAGTAGAGTGGCAGGGTACAAAATCAATACCCAAAAGTCGGTGGCTTTCCTATACACAAATAACGAAAGAGAAGAAAGGGATATTAAGAAATCAATTCCATTCAAAATTGTGCCACACAAAAATCAGATCAAAATGGATTAAAGATCTCAATGTCAGACCTGAATCCATAAAGTACGTTGAAGAAAATATAGGAAAAACCCTCCACGACATCGATGCTAAAGACATCTTCAAAGGTAAAACACCATTAACAAAGCAACTAGAAGAAAATATAAATATATGGGACTACATGAAACTGAAGAGCTTCTGCACCTCGAAAGAAACAGTGACCAAGATAGAAAGACAGTCGACAGAATGGGAAAGAATATTCACCCAATACCCATCTGATAAGGGGTTATCAGGCACTGGTACAAATACATAAGAAAAAACAGCCAACCCCATTAGAAAATGGGGAGAGGAGATGAACAGAAACTTTGACAAGGAAGAAATCCGAATGGCCAAAAGGCATATGAGAAAATGCTCATCATCACTAATCATCAGAGAGATGCAAATCAAAACAACAATGAGATATCACCTCACACCACAGAGAATGGCCCATATCCAAAAGGGTAAAAGCAACAAGTGCTGGCGTGGATGTGGGGAAAAGGGGACTCTCATACACTGTTAGTGGGAATGTCGACTTGTACAACCTTTCTGGAAAACAATATGGACATTCTTCCAAAGACTAGAAATTGAGCTCCCCTTTGACCCAGCCATACCGCTCCTGGGAATATACCCTGGAAAGCCAAAAACACACAGCGGAAACACAATCCGCACTTTTATTTTCATAGCAGCACTGTTCACAATAGCCAAAACCTGGAAACAACCAGTATGCCCGAGAACTGATGACTGGATAAAGAAACTGTGGTACATCTACACAATGGAATACTATGCAGCTGTCAGAAAAAATGAAGTTATGAAATTTTCCTATAAATGGATGGACATGGAAAGAATCATGTTGAGTGAAATTAGTCAGAAGGAAAGAGAGAGTCATAGAATGACTGCATTTATCTGCATGACATAAATATACCAGGTGATCTTACCGAAAGTGGAAATTACCACAAGCGTGTGGGAGTCAGGAGGTTAGGTTAGAGAAGGGAACATGTGTGAATAAATGTCTAAAGGTCTGATACCAACATAGAACTGAGCATTAAATACAGACAAAAAATGCAAATGATGGCTTCTAAGTGTATCGTAGTGCAACCCACAATGTGTGGGAGGAGAAGAGAGAGAGAGGGAGAGAGAGAGAGGAGATAAAGAACCTGCCATTTAGGCAGGATGTGGGAGGGGGAGGGAATTGGGGACATGGGTGGTGGTTGAGGGGCACTGGTGGAGGGTGGGGTGCTGGAACACTGTGTGACCGAAACCCCCAAGCGTGAACAACGTTGTAATTGTATATCTCACGGCGGTATAATAAAATGTTAAAAAAAAAGGTATGGCTTCATCACTTGTATCACTTGTCTTCCCATTGTTCACTGATTTGCTCGAGCAGGCACCAGTAACATCTCCATCTCCATACGCCCTGTCAAGAGCAAGTGTAGCCTAAGGAACAACCACTCGCTCCAGGAACACAAAGAGCCTCAAACCGTTCCTTCAAGTCATGGAAATGAGATCTATAATTGTTACTGGATTTTTTGGCATATCAAAATGACATGGGTGGGCGGAGCGATAGCCCAGCAGGTTGAGCATTTGCCTTGCACGCGGCCGGCCTGTGCCAGCCCGGGTTCGATCCCCAGCATCCCATATGGTCCCCCGAGCACTGCCAGGAGTAATTCCTGAGTGCAGAGCCAGGAGTAACCCCTGAGCATCGCCGAGTGTGACCCAAAAAGCAAAAAAACAATGACATGGGTAGCTTGCCAGGCTCTGCTGTGCGGGTGGTACACTCTCAGTAGTAGGAGTAGACTCTAATTTCGTGCATTTACTGATGAACTGCAACAGGGCGAGATTTGTTATTATCTTGGGTGGAGCTCTAAGGAGCTGTGTAGTCCAGATGTTGAAAATGACTGCCCTCATGGTGTGGGGGTTCCTCTGACTTCTTGCTAGGCTCTACTGGGATGACGAGCCAGGGCTGGCTAGAACCCACCTAGAACTGTATACAGTATAAATGGAAAAGATCCTTGGAAGGACCTGGTCCTACTTCCATTTTGTATAAGACTGTCGCAAACCCCAGAGTGACCACGCACCAGCAGAGCTGTGGGTCTAGAGTGTCTTCCAGCTGTTGGCTGTGGTGGCTGGGGGTCGATGGCCTCATAGACTGCCAAATATCTATTATTTAATCTTTGGCATATGTGTTCATCTTCTACATAAAAGTAAAGGGGAATACAAAGCCTTCCACCCAATGTCACAAGATAAAACAAAACCTCCAAATGATATAAATCCCTCAGTGGCAACAATGTACAGGCTGAGCTGCATCATGGCTAGAACCACACTCCTAAAAGTAATCCAATCTTGAGGTGAGGGGTGTAATCTAAACTTCCCAAACCTATATCAAAAGTAAATTGCCAGCACATAGTAGCTGGTTTGATACTAGCTCTTTCTGAAATTTTCTCTGTGCTTAGTGAAAAGTTAGAAAACAGCCATCCACTTTCCTTGACCTGTTTGCCAGCCAGTAAGCAGATGGTTCTTTCCTAGCAAGTCAAAGCAATAGATAAATGCTATCTAAAAGTCAGGAGGAGGAGGAGGAAGAGGATGCACCTTTAAAGCTTTAGTGAAAGCTGAAATTGCTAATGGGAAATTGAAGGATAATTGTTACCTGCCTTTTTGAGTGACTGTTTAAATTGACATAGCTGTAAATTGTAGAAAACAGCAGAAGATATAATGCAATTAAATCGAGCTAGAGGTAAGGTAATATTTAAATAATTAGACATTTGTCTAATTTTAAGAATTTCTGCTTGATGTTCATTAAGAAACATAGGATTTTGTTAGTAAATATATGCTTCCAAAGGGAAGGCTTACAACTACCCTAGAACCTCAGACTTGGGATGTGAGCAAGCATGTTAATCCTGTATTTGCATATATGCATATAGATTCAATGGCCTTGATTAACAAAACCTAAATAATGGCTGTTTGGATTTCGGGTGCCTGCTTTTGCCTAGCCAATATTTGTGGGATTGTGTCAAACTTGAATAGAAATTATTTACGGCAATCTTAGGGGATATCTAAATATAGCCTGAGTTGGGACCTGGACAACAGATATGCTGACTCAGCACAGCATCCCAGCTTTGCATTGAAAGAAGCTACACCTGTGGTCTTCTCCAAAGGACATAGATTTACAGACTAGGTCACAGAAACTGCTCTTCTCTGATCCTTAGTGACCTTAGTGCTATATTGTCCAATTTATTATCTTTGGTCCAGTGTATTAAACACATATTCAAAACTATTTCTGAAATCTCTCTCTATATATAACATATCACTGTATCACTGTATCACTGTCTTCCCATTGTTCATCAATTCGCTCGAGTGGGCACTAGTAACATGTCCATAAGTTCTGTCACAAGCAAGTGTAACCCAAGGGCATCTGCTTGCTCCAGGGACAGGAAGAGCCCCAAACCATTCTTCAGGTCATGGAACTGAGGTCCATAATTGTTACTAGTTTTTGGCATAACAAGTAAATAAAACACGGGTAGCTTGCCAGGCTCTGCCGTGTAGGTGGTATAGTCTCAGTAGAAGGCTCTAATCTCGAGCATTTACTGATAAAACTTAAAGGGAAAGATCAGGGTTTTTCTTGATTGGAGCTCTGAATATGATATATATATATCATATATATATGATATATATAAATTATATATATAATGAATATATATAAATAAATTATATATTAATTTATATAAATATATTATATATAATGAATATATTTATAATATATATTTATAATATATAAATTATATATAATGATATATATAAATTATATATATATATACACATATCAGGATCCAGTTGGTAACAGCTCTAGTCCAGCGGTTGTCTCCAAGTCACATTACATGTCCAGCCCATCTAATTTCAATGCCTTGGCAAACAAGACAGCATCCCTGATTCTTGATTGTCGATGGAGGTCGGAACTCCAGATTACTTCTCTCACTTGAGTGATGGGTGATATTCCAAGCATATCTCTTTCAATTCCTCATTGGGAGACCCAAATAGCATTCTCATCCTGCTTTTGTAGGGCCCAAGTCTCTGAGGTGTTAATGCAGGGAGAACAGTGGAGTCGAAGAGATGTGCCAGGAGCTGGAGGTTCTTTGTCATTTTAGCTATTTCTTCAATATTCTTCAAGGCATTCCACACCATTCTCTTCCTCCTGTGCTGCTCAGGAGCTAGGTTGGTCATCATGTTAATTTCACGATCTAGGTACACATAGTTGCTGCATTCAGAGATGTTTATTCCGTTGAGAATGAATGGAGCATCTGGAATTTGTTCATTTTTCATGAACATTGTTTTGTTCTGGTTCAGCTATAAACCTATCTTTCCACATTCACGGTTGAAGTCAGCCATCTTTGGTGCCACTTGGCTAATGTTTGGTATTATTAGAAAGTCATCAGCAAAACAGAGGTTGTGTGGTTGCCGACTGTCTATGTCACTCCCATACCTTCCCATTCTAATTGTCACATGACATTCTCAAGGGTGTGTGCTGAAGAGTTTCGGTGAAAGGTATCACCCTGCTGAACCCCTCTTTTTACATCAAAATCACTTCCTTGTAGAATGGTGAGATCCTGGTGGTGAATCCGTAATACAGCTCATGAAGGATATTGATGTATTGGGTTTGAACACCCTGTCTGACTAGGTCTTCAATGACTGCTTCTCTCTCATGAAAATCAAAGGCTTCTTTAAATCAATGAACGTTAGATAGAGGAGCATCTAGAACTCCCCTACTCCCATTTTCATTTTCATTATTTGGACTCCACAGCTCATCAGAGCTCCACCCAATAGAGAAAGCCAATCTCAAGCCCTGCTTGTCAGAGCCCTACTCTACAGAGAAACCTATTTAAAGCCCAGGTATGCTTGAACCAGAGACACAGATACTCGGGAAGAGCTGCTACCAGTTCTCCCCGTTGTGTTCCCTGTGCTCCATTTGTCATGAGGCATCTGGGAGGGAGGGTTACTTCTGGCCCAGGCCTGCCATACCAATAGAGCTTCAGAAGAATCAAGAGTAACCCCTACACAATGTTAGCAGCAATTTTAATCATCCAAACTCCACAGCTCATTAGAGCTCCAATCAAGAGAGAAAGCCGACCTCAAGCCTGGCTTGTCAGAGTCCCACCCTATAGAGAAACCTATTTCAAGTCCAGTATTCTTGAACTAGAGACATAGATACGCAGGGCAGAGCTGCTACCAACTCTCCCTGTTGTGCATGGCTACTTCATGGAAGCGCAGTTCATCAGTAAATTACCAAGTGTATTCCACTCACCCCTCTCGGAGAGCCCAGCAAGCTACCAAGAGTATCTCGCCCTCACTACAGAGCCTGGCAAGCTGTCCATCACGTATTCAATATGCCAAAACCAGTAAAAACAATGGGTCTCTCATGTATAAATATATATACATATATGCATTCATATATGTGCATATAAACTGAAACAGCAACTAAAATATCTATATAAGGTTTATGTAATTTATTTCCTGCTTCAGTTTATCATCTAGAGATGACTACCACAAAACTTATAGTAATTTCCGATGGTTATTTTATTTTAACCATGGCTTCTCAGTTCAGAAACTCACAAATACACATGTAACATTAACTGTAGTGATGGGAACTGTAAGATACATTTCATGCCTGACTTATTTTACCCATATTTAGGTCTAGGAGTCATATGTCAATCCACATGTTGTCTCATTTTCTTAGAATCTCTCCATACAGTTCTGGCTTCTCATAGACTGGTGACATCTGGAGCATGATATTTTCTGCAGGACATCTAGTTTCCAGGAGACCTGGGTAGATCTACCTAGATGCTTAATACCTAGCAGCAGAAATCCCAAAACATCACTTGGTACATTCCTTTGACGAACATGTCACTAAATCCCATCCAGATAAGGGATGGGAAAGGAAATTTAACTTGATTCTCATATGGAAAGAGTTGTAAAGACTTTACAGCTATGCTTAATCTATCAAAGTGACATTTCATAGTGTTTACCATCTCATCTTCCAAAGTATTTACAAGGGATGCTAAGCTGAGACAAGGGAAATGACATTTCATACTATTTACCATTTCATCTTCCAAAGTATATACAAGGATGCTAAATGGAGAAAAGGGGATTATTTTTCCAAAATTCTCCATGAAATTGGAATCATGGTTGAAATTTATCTATAGACAATCAATATCCACCAAATATTATTTACTCATTTGTCTGATATAGGCTACTGGTTAATTACAAGGGAAGAGTCATTTACAGGACTTCTCAGAGAAAACTGGTTTATGTGTTTCTGAGACATGGATTTTATAACCTTTGCAGATTTTTTTCTTTAAAGTACAAGAGAACCTCTTCAAAAGACAACAGGGAAAATACAATGAGACTTAATATTGTATTAAGTCTCACAGGGGGGGAAACGCTGTCCAAATATAGTTTGTTTGTTTGTTTTAATTGAATGAATTTTTTTCAAAGCATCTCTAAGATCTCTAAAGAACAACTGTGATCAATAACAAAATGACAATGACAGAGGATAAAAATTGCTTCTAGTGAAGAGAAAACAAGTAGATACAAGGTCGCAACAGGAGGTGCTTATAGTATACAACTACTGGCCTTTATAAAAGAAAGTCAGAACAAGAATTTACAAATTTCTCAGTTAATACTTTTCCTCTAATCTACTCAGTTGTTGGAAATCTTATTATCTTCTTTGACTAAAAGCTAAGTTTTCTGGGGTTTTTTTTTGTGGACTGCTATTATATGTTATTATGCTTGCTGGATGTTGCATCAACAGCAATCGAAACATTCTTAAGATGCTTTTCAAGGCCTGTTAAAAATTAATTTATAATTGTGTGACAGCACTTCAGTTCAAGACATACCTTGGGATTCATTTGTTCATTAATTCTCATTTGTAAACCACATTTGTCTTTCTAGCAAGAAAAAAAGGCATTGGGGAATCCAATATATTTGTAAATGTAATATAATATAATTATATTACTTTAATATAAGGACTTTAATATAAGGAAAATATCCATATATATAATTTGTGAGTTGGGCCAGAACTAATAATCCACTGGGTAGTGTCGGGAAGCGGCCGCCGGGGTCCCCGACAGTGTCAGGACAGAGGTTGTCTTCTACCTCCGGGGACGCCGGGAGAACAGATGAAAACTCATGAGTCCGATGCAATTCCAAAAATGGCTTTTAATAGTACAAAAGCTCTTCCACAGCACTCCAATATAATGAACAAACTTTAGCTCTGGTCCGAAATTAGACCATACAAAAGAGCCTAAGTCTCCCACCAAAGAGAGAGGATCTCACCCGAGCTGAGTCCTACCCAGAAGGAGCAAAAGGCCAAAGAGCAAAAGGCCAAAAGCCAAAAGCCGCAGGAGCCAAAAAGCTGAAGGCTGAGGAACCAAAAGGCAAAAGGTCCAAGCATCCTCAAGTCAGCCCCTTATATACACCAAAGTAATCCAATCGGGAGGTTGTCATGTCAACAAAGAACCCTAAACAGAGTGTAGTGCCACAACTTATTGCAGGTATAAACAAAGGTTATGCCAAGGACTAAGGAGAGTATCTGTTATGTAAAACACTGGAGAGAGAGGGCTGATATAAAGTAATACATCTTAACTTCATGAGCTTCATGTAATCTAGATGGTACCCACAAGGTCCTTCTTATTATTATCTGCACCAGGGTGATTCTGAGTATCTTGTTCTCGTGTACTGAAAGGGTCATTCTCGCCTGCTTAGAGCAAACTAGTATGATCCTTCCTATAGTCTTCCTATAGTCTCAACGTAGCCAGGGTGGTAGTCTCCTGGTAAATTCTAACTGTCCCACATTGGGTGCAGTGGGTATAAAGAGGAGCTGTGCCCAATCTAGAAAACATAGAAGTCTTAGTAGATGTATAAGTCAGAAGTTATTCAATCAAGGTGACTTCTGTAACTGCCACACCCTCTAGCAGTGTTTACATAGAAGAGAGGGTCTCATTAGAATGAACCTTGACTTAAATAAGATTAAGCTGGGTGTGGGCAAAACAACAAAAGCTCCCAGATTAGCTAAATCTGTCCTCCAACAGGGTAGGGCATTTGACTTGCATGTGGCCGACCCAGGTTCAATCCCCAGCATCCCATATGGTTACCCAGCACTGGCAGGTTTAATTCGGACTACACAGCCAGGAGTAACCCCTGAGCATCACTGGGTGTGACCCAAAAGGCAAAAATAAGTAACTAACTAAATAAATAAATGATAATGATTTGTGAGTATGTGAATCAGCAAATATACTCCAGAAATGAGGCAGAAATAAAATATAAGGAAAATATGACTCTCAGTCTATTCTAGTAGCCACAGTAAAATAGAAAGATGGTACTAGAATGGGATTAATCCAAAGACAAATAATACTCTACCTGTATGTATGTATACTAGTTAACATATGTTTAGACCTATGTGATAGAATCTGCATACATAGTTTAAAGATGGACATTCTTTTATAGTGTGTGTTCAAAGAAATCAAAGACTATACTAGATATCCATGTTAAAACATAATAACATATGTGGACCTTCCATCTACTACAGCTCCATGAACCCCAGCAATCAGAAGGAGTTTATTCCCATAAAGTAGTCGCATGTATGTTGGAGAAAAATACTGGATACCATATTTGAAGAACTCATGGATATTACAAAATAAATGAAAAGGTTCATTGTAGTAGAATATGTCCATTTCATGCATGCTTTCAAAGGCAAGGCTTTTGGAGATATATAAAGTGAGCTTTAATGTAAAGACTCAGAATTCTTCCTTCAGAACAATTTCTGTTAGACGATTCATTTGGAGTTCAATGAACATTAGAGATAAACTAGCTCTCTGTAAGTCTTTGTGTTAGACTCATATGAAAAGAAAAGTTACCCTAATGATTCCATTCCAAATCCCAGGATACATGATGCATTTTATGCGTTACAGAATGTCCTGTGGTCACAAATAAAAATAGTATTTGAGAGACATGATCAGTGCATCTGGTTTAAGATGTTAACAGGGGCCCTTGAATTAAAACCACTACATCAAATAAATGGAAAAGAAAAGAAACAAAAAAGAGAAATGATCTGTATTATCTTTGAACACTATAGGAAATGGAAATATTCTCAGCATAGTTTTAAATTATGTAAACATAAATATGCAGGAACAAATAATGAAAAGACTGTCAAATCAGAATTCACTTCAGAATTCACCTGCTTGAAAATCAAGCCCAAGTGACTTCCCAAAATGAAGTGAAAGCTAGATAATGTGCTGCGCAAATTCAATATCTAAATGCAATGTGATATTCTGGATTATATCCTGAAAGGGAAAAAGGACATAAGTGAGGGAAATAATAAAATTTAAATGGAAATTGGTATTTTTAGCTAATAATATCATACTAATGTCAATTTCCTGTCTGTGACAAATGTGCCTCGCTAACATAAGATTGTAACATTAAGCAAAGCAAGGCAAGGGAGTGCACAGGAGCCCTACTATTTTGAAAACCTTGTAAACTTAAAAAGATTTCAAAATTGCAAGATTCTCACTATATGCGTATTTTTAAACCTAATCATATAGGCACATTTAAAAGTTAATTGTGGGATATTCCA
The DNA here is from genome assembly GCA_021461705.1 of Cryptotis parvus. Classification (NCBI taxonomy): domain Eukaryota; kingdom Metazoa; phylum Chordata; class Mammalia; order Eulipotyphla; family Soricidae; genus Cryptotis; species Cryptotis parvus. The sequence goes on along the minus strand of JAJIBD010025969.1, from coordinate 18,101 downwards.
AACAGTATGAGGTCAGGACAATCTTGTTTCTTATTCCTGGCTACAACTTCACCAGAAATCAGCAGTAGGTAACAGAGAGAAACCATTGTTGCTGGCTCTAAAGAAGCACCGACTGTCATTCCAGTTAGAGGGTTGTGAGCACCAGATTGGCTAACTTATTTCAGGAGACTGCAACCACCTCAGAAAAGTAATCATTCAACTCAGCAGTGATATTCTCTTGTCACTGAAACCACCAACTGCAGTTCAATCACTCTCTTTTTTTCTTTCTAATCATATAATCCAATCTAGCTAAGGAGAGTAGAGCTAGAGAGAAGCAGAGCCTATCTCTTTTCTTTTGGACTTGCAATTCTTAAAACACAACCCACAGTATTGTTGACATAATCAAAGTCAAAGCCAAACACCAAACCATGTCAGAATGAGCAAAGGGGAAAGAAAATTTTTACATGTACTGTTAAGATTCAACAGTTCCTCAGAAAGAACATGTTTTAGGAAGTAGAACATTTTCCATTTAAGAAGAACTGCTCTAAGAAATGAGAAAATTTGGGAAATGCTAATTCATATCCTCACACACATTCTAAAGAGCTTTCTATCTATGAAACAAAAGCAAGCACTTATAGAGCCAGTCAAATTGGATCTTGATTAGGATTGTTTGGAAATGAATAAGATAAATGCAGAATTTAATATTCAGAAGAGTTGGAGAATAGAAGATTGAGCATTATAAAAATTGGCTCAAAAATTAGGAGCTAAGTAAGTGCAAGAAATCCTCTGAGATTTTCAAAGCACTACTATGTTTTAGATACTGAAAACAATGATGTGAATTACAAAGTATTGAGAACAGAGAAGACATACATAGCTCACATATATATATATATATACACAAACACATATCAATAACATTTATACCTATTAATTTCCTCAATAATGATATAATAATATTTGGATTAATTTGGTGATCCATAAAATGACATTAGGTTATTGACGACCAATAATTTTTTTGCTTAAATGTTCATAGGACTTTTCAACAGTTACAATATTCAGCTTTTTATTAGAATATATTTTTATTTTTTAATATCTTATTATACCACCATAAGAGATACAATTATAAAGATGTTCATGTTTGGTTTTCAGTCATGCAGTGTTCCAGCACCAATCCCTCCACCAGCGCCCATTTCCTACCACCTGATGTCCCCAATTCCCTCTCACACTCCCCAGTCTGCCTCTGTCGCAGGCTCTTTATCTTTTCTCTCTCTCTCTATCGCTCTCTCTCTTCCTTCTCTTATACATTTGTGGCTTGCAATACACACTTAGAGGTTATAATGTGTATCCCTTTGCCTATATTAAATGATCAGTTCTAGGCTGGTATTATCATTTCCAACGATAATTAGCACACTGTTCCCTTCTCTGTCTTACCTAACCTCTGACTCCACACACTTGTGGTTGATTCGACCTATTGACAAGAACTTCTTATCCATGTTTTGCCTGGCCTTGGATACTGGTATCACTCTACATATTTTCTTTATATCCCACAAATTAATGCAGTCATTCTATATCTGTCCTTTTTTTCTTCTGGCTAATTTCACTCAGCATGATAATTTCCATGTCCATCCATTTATAGGCAATTTTAGAATATATTTTTTCTTATTGAATGGTTATATTTTTCCTCAATTGGACAGCATGTTAAAAACAAAGACAGAAATTATTTTTGGGGGTAGGGAGGACACCTGGTGGTATTCAAAGCTTACTCCTGGTTTTGTGGTCACTCCTGGCAGGACTTAGGTGACCATATAAAAGTATCAAACCCAGATCAGCTATGAGCAAAGCAAACTCTCTATCTGCTGTACTATCATTCTGGCCCCAGAAAGAGTCATTTAGAAATAAACTCACTGATGTATATTTAGTGTTTGTGCAATAAATATATCTTATAAGCAGATATTTTATATTTCTTACAAATACATAGTACAAATATGAGGTTATATGATGACTGTTTTCCTCTATTGACTTTACATATGCTAATATATTTATGAATATTTTAGAATTTCCAAAAGAAGAGAATATTATAAATAATGAAAGCATATTCTTCTTGGAAAACTTAAAATACTAAAGGTAAATTTTAAAATAATATTTATATATGTGCGGTAGAGCCTGCCAAGCCTCCCGTGTCATATTTGATATGCCAAATACCAGTAACAATTATAGACCTCATTCCCATGACCTAATGTAATGGTTTGAGGCTCTTTATGTTCCTGGCACAAGCAGATGCCCTTGGGCTCTACTAGCATGAGACAGGACATATGGATATGTTACTGGTGCCTGCTCAAGCAAATCAATGATGAACGGGAAGACTGTGATACAGTGATACAGTGATTTATATATGTAGGTCATCTATCAGCAACCAAATATAGTAGTTCACTCAGTGATTCACTTCTAGTATTTATTGTACCAAATGAGGGTATTTGCTGTAACATTTTTTAACAATAACAAAAAATGAGTAGCCAATTTAAAATAAAGAAAAGGACATTTCTTATATTGATTATGGTCCATTCATTTGGTATAATACTATGCAACAATCAAACATAGTGTCATAGATCTGAACAAAAATTAGATTACATGGAAAGAATCATGCTGAGTGAAATTACCCAGAAGGAAAAAGACAGATATAGAATGACTGCGTTTATTTGCAAGGCATATATATACATCACTGTATCACTGTCTTCCCGTTCATCATCGATTTGCTCGAGCGGGCACCAGTAACATCTCCATATGACTTGTCTCATGCAAGTAGAGCCAAGGGCACCTGCTTGCTCCAGGAACATAAAGGGCCTCAAAACCATTCCATCAGGTCATGGGAATTAGGTCTATAATTGTTACTGGTATCTGGCATATCAAATACGACACGGGTAGCTTGCCAGGCTCTGCCGTGCAGGTAGCATACTCTTGTAGTCATCTCAAAATCCAGCATTTATTGATGAACTGCGTGGCGCAAGCAGCCGCTAGCCAGGCTGTGATAGGCTGGTCTTCTGGGTGGAGTTCTGAAGAGGGGGAAGAACATATATGTATATTTATATGTATATATATATACATATTATGATACCAATATCCAAGGTCAGGCACATCAGGAGGTCATCAGGACAAGATCAGGAGGTCTTGTCAAAGGTGGAATTACCACAAACATGTGGGAGTCAGAGGTTAGGTAAGACAGAGAGGGAACAGTGTGGTAACAATTGTCAAAAGTGCTAATACCAGACTAGAACTGAGCATTAAATACAGGCAAAAGGATATACATGATAACCTCTAAAGGTATGCATTACAATCCACAATGTGTAAGAGAAGGAAGAGAGAGAGAGAAAGTAAAAGAGAGAAAAGAGATAAAGAACCTGCCATAGGAGGCAGGCTCCCAGAGGGGGTAGGGAATCGGGGACATAAGTGGTGGGAAATGGACACTGGTGGAGGGATGGGTGCTGGAACACTGTATAACCTAAACTAAAAATGAACAACTTTGTAATTGTATATCTCATGGAGGTATAATAAAATATTTTTTTCAAAAAAACCTTGGGGATTACAATATTCACTTTTGTGTGCTTTTAAATCTCCACAATAAAAATGGAAATAATAAGTTATTTTCAACTGTAATTCCACTGAAATAAAATAAATGAATAAAGAAAAAATATTTATTATACCAATTGGGATAATCTTTAAATGAATGAGAAATATGGCTTGTATTCAAATAAATGCAATTAGAAATGCAAATGTGCTTTAGTGGGATTTTTTAAAGACACTTTTAAATGTGGGATTTTTTGTGTTTTGGTGTATATTTGGAACTTGTGACCAAAAAAGTAAATTGAACTTCTAACCAACTACAAAAAATAAAGAATTAGATTACAGTGAATTTTATAAAACATATTGAAAAGCAGAGCAAATCAAATTTTATCTTATTATCTGTATATGTTATATGTACATAAATGCATTAAATAAAATATAAATATAGAACATTTAACCAATTTTATCTTGAAAGGCAGAACTACCTATATTATGTTTATTTTATTTGTTTTTGTTTCCACTAGGGAGTCATGCAAAGTGGTGCTCACACAGTACTTCTAAACAGTTTGGGAGAGAGGAAACCAGGGGCTCCAGCTCCTTAAGCTATCAATCTCTCCTCTCTTTTTCCTTCCCTCTGTATCTTCTGATTTCTATGAACATATGAATTTGTTACTTACACACCATACAAAATTTTTCATCTACCAGAATATTCCACCATTTGGGGTTAGTATATGTCAATAGAGTTTGTAGAGTCCTTAGCTTAAAGGGGGATAAACCTTCTCCCCAAGTTGGACATTTGTGGACTCCTTTCTTTTACTGGAGATAAAGTCGGTTCCAAGACATTGTATGCTTTTAGTGCGGCTTCACAGCTCTCCCAAATGAGTGTGACCACGTCACATCCGCCACCAAACGCCCAACATCCCCCCACCCCACCACAGTCCATTGCCTCTAAGGTTCTTTCCAAGTATAACTTTTAATGTTCTTTTGACATAGTTTATTTTGACACTGTCTAAGAGCAAGTAAATATTTTTGTTCCTGCCATTTCCTCTTTTCTTTCCTCTTCGAGATTCAGATGAGCATTTAAGAGTTCCTCTTTTTTTTCTTCCAGGCTTGACTATTCAGATCATATCCAACAGCGCATCTCAAAAGAAGCCTTATATAATTCAAAACTCTTATGCGAATAAAATGTCAACACAGTTTCTCTATAAACTCTCAGCAAACCAGTGTCAAACATGTTGGCACTGCTGGGTAGAGAGTAAATGATTTTTACATGTTGTGTGCTTTTGTTCTTTAACAAAAAGCTAAGAGAGGAAACTGTTTTCTCCCCTCCCTATTTCCTTCCCCAACATTTTTTCTCTTTCGTCTGCCTCCAATGCCCTTGAAGGCTGTATTGAATCTAACAAAGGATAAAGTAGCAGGGAGTGGGAGAAACTAAAGATACAGAGGGGCTCCAACTGACTGTCTGAAAATCTGTTTATACAGCACCTGGGTCACTCTCATCTGATACGCTTTTCTCTATGTGTTATTGTGTTTATGTCAAGAAAAGAATGCCTGCATCCCCTTAGCTGCTGAGCGCTGCTCTATAGAATTCTGCTGCCTTCATTTTCCACTTACTACCTCATTTTATTTGAAAGAGGCTGCCTTTCCAGCTTCATCTGTGATCACCAAGAACACACAAACTCTCCTTTGTTCGCTGAATGACCTTTATATTTGACTAAGGATGAAACGTGTCTTGAAACCTAAACCAATTTTGGCAAAGAGGTCTTTAAAAAAAATGTAACTGAGACTGCCACACACAACAATAAACACTGCTCTTTTCATTGTTATTCATCAAGTGTTTTCTCTGCATTTTTGTTTGGGAATTTCAAAGTACAATGTCAGTGTTCAGAAATGAATGCAACATCACAGACAGGAGCTTCCTGGGGTGCCGTGGCTGGTGACAGTAGTGACATGCTACCATGCTACATGGGTGCTATTTTTATTTGGGGGAAGGGGAGTCAGTTGAGGGACAGTGGCACACTCCTGCCCAAATCAAGTGGTTTCAAGAGTCAGAATGCTGGACAGTGAGCCAGGGAGACATGGGGAGGAAGTAATCGTGACAGCAAGACATATGGGAAGCATCTGTGCAAGTTCAGAAACCCCCACAACCTCCATTACCTAATGAGCAGAATATTAATATCAACCAGAATGTCCTTTACATATCTACTATCCTTGAACAACTTAATTTAAACCTTTGTTTGGGAGCAATGTCAGTCAGTGCTTAGGACCTATTACTGGCTCCGAGAACAGGGATCACTCCTAGCAGTGCTCAGGAAATGACATGTGAAGCAAGGGATCAAACCCAGGACATCAAGGCAAATATCTTACCAGGATAGCTGGAACATCAAGTGAATTTTAGAGCAGAACAAGCACTGATTACTGAAGACAGGATTTTAAAAACAATCTAGGGTTCTCCTTCGGCCTCCCCAAACTCTGTTTAAATACAGTAGAACCCAGGGACAAACACTCTGAGGAGGACAAATAGTCATGTAAAAAGCCTTTGAAGGGATCTGGCTTAGAAAATGAGAGGACAAACTCCTGCGAATACCAGCAGGCAAGTGCTTCAATCATACCCTATCTTTGGATTTGGCCCACACATAGGTCCCCATATTCTCAAGAGGGGAACAAATGAAGTGTGGTTGGTAATTTTATTTTTGAGGAGGTAGACCATACCCACAAGTGCTCAAGGCTTATTCCTGGCTCTCCGCTAAGAGATCATTCCTGGTGGTGCTCAGGGGATCAAACTGGATCAAGCTACAAGCCAAATCAAGCACAAAACTCTGGTACTATTTCTTCAGACCTGTTGGTAATTTTCTTTAAAAATCATAATGAATTATGGAACTAGAGATAGAAAATTTTTCACTTGAGATATCCTTTGCAAGAAAAAAATGTAACATAGCTCTATCAAACTAACTGTATATTAGATTAATATCTTAGGTGAAGTCTAGATCTGAATTATGACACATCTTTGTATTAATACTCATAAATTATAGCCCATGATCAAAAGAGTGCCTGAAAAATATAAGTATTTCGCCAAATTCTACTATTACTCTCTGAATGAATGTAGAACTGATAGTATTTGAGGTGCTGAAATGTTTAGCTGGGATAACAGATCAATGCCACCATAGCACCCAAACAGAAGCCATAAGGCCAAAGGCAATACTTAGGGGTGCCCTGTTTCATTTTAAAGCCTCGGGCTGACAGCTGCCATCCTCAAAACATAGATCCTAAAAGGACCCTGAATAGCAGCACCTAGACAACAAATGTGAAAAGAGAATATACAAGGTCACAAGATGAGATATGTTGCCTCTGGTCAATCATGGAAATGGTTTTCAACCTTCCCATCCTACAGTACATTGAACGAGCTTAATCTCCAGTCCATACTGAGATGAGACGGAACTGGGGAAAGGAGTCATGGCTGGGAACTGTGTCACAGTAATGATTCCACTTTTTTGAAGAGGAGCTCAAAGGAACGCCAGCTGTGTCTGCCTCCCGGATCGAAGTGGCCATTGCTTTGGTAAGATGACTTCCTCAGAGACCTGAACTATGCTCTGAAACTCTCATTTCAGCTAGAGAAGCTTACACTTTCATCCGTTGAAGTTACTCAAATATATTTTTAAGATGATATGCCATGAATTTAAAAAGTTTCAAAGTTATTTTTCCAGTGAATTAATAGCCCACAAATAACAAATCATATCTGAAATTACACAAAGAATAAATAAACTATAGACATTAGCCAATAATGATAGCAATTTTTATAATTTTCTCCTTTTTAGCATAAAAAATCCTACCAGGATAGTGGAGTCAAAGAGAATGTTCAGATGCACAAAAGGAATGTAATACAAATTACCTATAATCTCAGAGCTCAGTGGTAACCACAATTATCACTATGCATATTTACTCACATCTGTATGCAAATAACAAGCAGTTTGTTGGGGCTTCTTTATTCCAATTGCATTCACTATAAGTGATTCAAGTCATCATTTTTTCTTACTTTCTTATATGTACAGATTTGTACATCATATACATGATATATATAATAATTTCACTAATTAAATATTTATTGAATATATTACTACAGTCCTATTACTCATGTTAATATCACTGTATCACTGTCTTCCCGTTCATCATCGATTTGCTTGGGCAGGCCCCAGTAACATCTCCATATGTCCTGTCTCATGCTAGTAGAGCCCAAGGCATCTGCTTGCTCCAGGAACATAAAGAGCCTCAATCCATTCCGAATGAGGTCTACAATTGTTACTGGTATTTTGCATATATATCAAATACAACACGGGTAGCTTGCCAGGCTCTACCATGCAGGTAGCATACTCTTGTAGGCATCTTTAAGTCCAGCATTTATTGAAGAACCGCGCGCCGCTTAGCGAAGCCAAGGCGCTGATAGGCTGGTCTGCTGGGTGGAGATCTGACGAGAGAGAAGTCCAGATGTGGAAAATGGAGGCCCTCATGGAGTGGGGGTCGTCTGGCTTGTTGGGAAGCTCTGCTGGGGTGGTGGGCCAGGGCTAGAACCCACCATCCCTCAAGGGGCACCTGGTGAACAGCTGGTCACAGGGAGAGCCAGTAGCAGCTCTGCCCATGTCTGCTAGACTCACAGACATGTTAATAATTAAAAATATTTGGTGTCTTTCACTCATTCATCAACTATTTTAGCAAGTATTTGAGTTCATTGAGAAATATATCTCCATCCTTCCTCCCTCCAGCACGTCTCCAGAAGGAATATGGGCAACAGATGACTTGATTGGGGTAGATTCATGGCAACTCATCTTTAAAAATCAAAGCCTTGATTCTTTAGGAGAATCTTAGACTTTGGGTCACCTCATTTGTGTTAACTTATTATAGGATTCCTAGTAAAATCAGGTAGCTTGCACCACCTTTATCTATTCCAGAATCATTTTTGGGTTTCACGGGAAGGTGCTGAAGTCAAAACCTCTGATACTTCTGTTTTATTTTATTTCTGGAACTCCATGATTACCAGGTTGTTAGTTGTTTCAGGTATTAAATCTTCCAGTGCCTGTCACACTTATCCCACCACCAGTATGCTCTTCCCTCCACCAATGTCCCCATTATGCTACCAACTATCCCCACCATCCCTTTCCTGGCACAAATTTGCTTCATATTTTTTGTTACAAAGTCAAATAGAATTATCAAAACTTATCTAATAGGAGTTAATATATGATAACTGTTAGATCATATCTTACAATCATGCCAATAAAGGTATTATATGGAGAATCTACTGTATGAATTAGTGCTAGTTGAGCATTCTGTGTTATGGTTTAGGCTCATTGACCTTGGTAGTCTTCTCTGCAACTTTTAGTAAGATTTTCTGTGCTCGACTGTGCCAACAGAACTATGAAATTCTGAGGTGTTGCCACTGTTGAGGGGCCATAGACCTAGAACAAATTGGTGGCTTGACAGCAATGAGCTAAACAATTTCTATATGGGAAGGTGGCGGTGGGGTTGCAGTTTCTCCCATTGTGAGAAGGCACCAGAGTTCTTAAACTCAAACCAGTCTACCTGGAAAGATTTGGAAGTAGCATATTCATTTGGTATGTGACACTCTGGACCATTTCTCTTCTGGCAAAATGGCAGCACTTCTATTTTATTTGTGTTTTGTTCCTTTGGATGCTTCTGTTTCAAATCACTGTCATTAGGATTTATTTCCATGGCTATTTGTAACCAGATACCACTTCAGAAGGATAAATTTGGTATCACTTGTGTCACTTGTCTTCCGTTGATCATCGAGTTGCTCGAGTAGACACCAGTAACATCTCCATACATCCTGTCACGTGCTAGTATAACCCAAGGGCATCTGCTCACTGGAGGATCATAAAGAGCCTCAAACTATTCCATCAAGTCATGGGAATGAAGTCTATAATTGTTACTGGTATTTGGCATATAAATATGACATGGGTAGCTTGCCAGGCTCTGCCATGTGGGTGGGATACTCTTGTAGTCACCTCTAATCTCAAGCATTAATTGATGAACTGGGCTTGTGATCAACTCTTCTGCTGGGTGGAGATCTGACTAGTGGGAAGTCCAGATGTGGAAAATGGCGGCCCTCATGGTGTGGGGGTTCCACTGGCTTCTTGCAAGGCTCTTCTGGGATGGCGGACCAGGGCTAGAAACCACTTTCCTCCAGGGTGCCTTGTGATCAGCTGGACAGGGAGAGGCGGTAGCAGTTCTGGCCCGTGTGAGTCTCTGGATCAGCATACCTGGGCTGGGCTTGAAAAAGATTGCTGCAGGGTGGGTCTCTGCCAGGCTGTGATCAGCTCTTCTGTTAGGTGGAGCTCTGATGAGCTGTGGAGTCCAGATGTGGAAAATGGCAGCCCTCAGTGTGTGGGGGTTCCTCTGGCTTCTTGTGAGGCTCTGCTAGGGTTATGGGTGAGGGCTAGAAACCTGGCCTTCCCTCAGGCACCTGTGATCAGCTGGGCAGAGGGAGAGAGCTTTTAGTTCTGCCCGTGTGTGTAATTTTGGTAAATTTTGGTAAATTCCTTTATATCATTCTTCCCAAAAAGTATTTTTATCCTGTTTATTTATTATTTTGGGTTTGGCGCCATACCTGGCAGAGCTCAGGACTTGGTCCTGGCTCTGTGCTCAAATCCTTGCTGGTGAGGTGCAGAGAAATATGTATGGTGACAGGGATCCAATTAGGTTAGCTACTTCTGCAAAGCAAGTGCCTTAACTCTGGATTATCTCTATGTCACAATTTTATTGATTCTTATTTTACTATAGCAATAAGTTAACTTTATATTCATTATCATTTTTATATTTTTGTAAATTCCAGTGTTGTCTGTTTCTCACTTATTTCTAGGGGTTTTAATAGCAAAGACTAAATTTTTACTTTATGAGACGGTATTCTAAAATGTCAGATTGATAATGTTATTTTCATTCACTAATCCAGACGTATGTATCCATACTAGCTGAAGACTTGGATTCTTCTTTTCTGGGAACTTACTCAATATTTCTTTGATATTTTTTTTTGATTTCTCAATTTTTCCTATTGTCCCTTCTCAAATTTCCCTATTTGTATGCTGCCTTTTCATCATTTATTCAAGAACATTATCTCATCTGTTCTGCTGTCAGGCTTGTCTCTGCATCCTAATTTTCAGAGTTATTTGACTTATCTTTCAACCATGTCACCAATTTTATGAAGTTGCTCTATTTGAAATACCCAAGTACCTATGTGCTATTCTCCCTTTATACAGAAGCTGCATTTACTTTGAGAAAACAATGTTTCTTTTTGAGTAATATTGCACTCAAACCAATTCTATTACCTCTCTAAGCACACTGATGATAGTTTATATTTTGAGTGGGAATGTAGCTTTTGTTTCCTGATCTGTTTTTATTTCTAAATTATTTGCCCCTATTTGATTTTCATCCATTTGACTTATTCTCTGTCTCTAACATACAAATCATTGAATATATGTATTCTTTACCATATCTTCATCTAAATGACTTGAATAGAAGTTAATTGGAAGATTTGGGGCATAAATTGTTTTACTGTGTGGTGATCATCATAAGGCAAGGAGGCAATATTGCAGATTTTTACAGTGAGAAACTCTCAGGTTCTTTCTTTGTATTGATGGGGTCTCTTCAGAGGTAACCCTTCATTTTCTTGGAAAAGTAAAAGTTTTGACCACTGTTCAGTTTTTAAAAAATGAGTCACAAAGATAAAAGATGAGGAGCTTAAGAGGAGTGCAAGAGAAGTAATCAGTGCATAGTTGTCCTGTGGGTCTCTCCTTCACTTTATTCCTGGTATTCTTGGAATCCAGAGGCATCACTGATTCTATTTCTCTTAAGGAAAACTTATTTCTTTGGCATATAGTCCAAGGGTATCAAAATCCTATTTTGAGAAGATATTTGAACTCAAATGTTTGTTGCAACACTGTTCACAAACTTTGGAAACAATCAAAGTTTCCAAAACAGATAATTAAATAATATATATATACACTTTATATATTATATATAATGCATATATAATGATATGCAATTATTTCTTTATATATTTATATTAGGTTACATGGAAGCTTACATGAGGTGATCATGTTGAGTAAATTTAGTCAAAAGAGATCCAAGAATTATTTCTTTTCATACTTGTTATATGAAGAAACACAGTAAAGTAATAACAAGTGGTTCAAAGAAACAGAACTTAAAAAATGCTCTATCAGAACTGAGCTTACCAAGAGGTGGGAACAGTTCTGATAAAATACTTGGGGAAATGACAATTAGGTAGAGGGTGTGGTGTTGAAACATCATATGCATGGCCCTACCACAAAACAGCACTGTAAATCAGAGAACTTCGAAATATTACATATATGCAATATTTTAAAAATCTGTAATCAGGCAGTGAGTGACTAGTTATTGATTATTATGTGGACTTGAAAAACTTCATAAGTATGAGCTATCAACCTGTCATTAAGTTCATTTTTAAAGTTATTACTAATTTTCCTAAACTCTGCTGGACAAAACACTAACTAACCATCTCTTCTTTTCTTCTTACCATGTCTTCAAAATTTCAGCTTTTCCTCTCTGCAAGACCATTACTGCTCTGATGTCGGTGCTCCATCTTCTAAACACAAGTTGACATTTCTCATCCATCCGACTATTGTTCTTTCTCCCCCATTCTCTTTATCCTCCTGGATTTTCTTTTTGTTATTCTTTCAAATCATTGTGTTGGAATTTGAAGAGGAAGTAGATATAAATGTGTTCAAATACTTTGATTCGATCTGAAATGCTATGAGAAAAAACTATCCCTCTGAATCCTTGCCAAAATTATTCACTTTAATATTTACGTATATGCCTTTTAGGGTGCTAGATAATATTTCTTTTTGTGATGATCCACTAATGTATTAAGATTCTATAGTATTTTCAGTGAAGTCATTAGAATTTTTTAAATTTTATATGGCCTGTATAAAAATAAGTATTATAATATTTAAAGTTTTTTACTATTTTGTTTTTCATATTCCTATTTTTATTTTTCTCACTACATATTTTAGTGATTTCTAATAAATTATACAGAGACTTATTTTTATCATATTTTTTAAATAACTAGGTGTTGTACTAAGATACATAAATATATCTATTCTCACCTTTCGATTATCTTTAAGTCAGTTTATTTTTTTACTCTTTCTAAGATTATCATGTGCCATTTTTGCAACTTAATTACAAGTTCCTAATTTATGAATTTTATTTTTCTCACATTTAACAGTAAAAGCATTTAAGCCTGTATAATTGTGAAATTTAATTTTAAGTAGAATACAGTGGAATTTTGTCTATTTACTATGAGAGTTACTTATGAATTTTCATTGACTTATAAATTTCAAAATGGTTAAATTTTTTTCAGTTAAAATTTATCAGCTGACATTTTATTACTTGTAGTTTTTCTGTGATATGATCAGATAATGTCTTTTTGTTTTTTTTTCCTTTTTTGAGTAGGGATGGGGGAACACCAGTGGTGCACAACGTATTTGGTGTGAAACTGAACCAGAATCAATCATGTGCACATACATGGGTAAGGGCCACCTGAACCCCTGTAGTATTTTTCTTGGTCCACATGATTTTTTTTTCTTTTTTGGGGTCACACTCGGCAATGTTCAGGGATTTCCTCTGCACTCAGGAATTACTCTTGGCAGTGCTCGGGAATCATATAGGATGCTGAGGATTGAACCCTGGCCAGCATGGGCCAACCCGGCGTGCAAGGCAAACACCCTAACGGCTGTACTATCATTCTTCCCCCCAATGATTTCTTATTAGAGAATTTTTTTAACTTTCGTTGTGACACCAGAATAGGGTTACTACCCATAAATTTACAATAGGGCTCCAAAACATGGCCTCTCTTTGTAGAGACCAAAAGGCAGTTGTTGGATATATTTATAAAGTCAACTCAATTGGATTTTCTGTCCTTTTGCTGAAGCACATCAGTAGCTCCCTGAGGAGAAAATGTCTGAAGGAAACTTTGATGAGTGTTTAGGCTACCGGCCAATGCCAATTTCATTGACAGTTTGACTGGATTGACAATTATATGTACAAATAAATTTAAAGAATTATTCCATTTTGTTAAAGAACCTGGGGTTTTATGTAGATATTTTACAAAAAGATCTATTTTTGTCTACTTTGTTTGAAAGTGACTCAGACACAGGATTCAGAGTTTCCCAGTTATTGCATTTCTGTCAAATCATCCTTGTATACACATTTTATGATTCCTCTATTTCAGTGTGATTATTTGGAGAATAAAGTTTTAAGATGCTTCATGTATTATGATTTATATTTCTTTATTATAAAATAATATACACTGTCCTGTTTAACACCTTTTCTGCCAAATATATTCAGTATGATTGAATATGGTGACTTGCATTTACATATGATATTTTAGCATTACATTTATTGTAGGTAGCTTGTGTCATATTGTTTTAAATATATTATCTTATGTAAGAATAATGCAGTTGATTTCTTGGGGCCAGAGTGGTAGCACAGCCGGTAGGGTGTTTACCTTGCATGCGGACAACCTGGGTTCAATCCGCAGCATCCCATATGGACTACCAAGCATTGACAGGAGTAATTCCTTGAGCAAAGAGCCAGGAGTAACCCCTGAGCATAGCTGGGTGAGACCTTAAAAGAAAAAGAAAAGAATAATGCAGTTGAATTCTTTATAAGTAATGGTTTTTATTTATTAATAAATGAATACTACTTTATTTTGTTTTTTTGGACCAAATCTGACATAAAGGCTTGTTCTTTAACCTTTTTATTTCCTTACCTTTTCTTGCATTTTCTCTATTCCTAAAAAAATATACATATATCTTTAATTCTACTTGACTTTTCATACCTTACCACCTTTGCTTTCCCAGACAGACATTTGATTTGTTTTTATTGAGGTGGTGCTGGGGATGGTAAGACATGCAAATCCTGGGTATCAGACTGGGGATCCAGCATGTAAAGTATGTGCTCCAGCCTTTTGAGCTTCTCCTGCCCCTTTTGGCTGGTTCACTTGATCACTTGAATCCCATTATTCATCGATTTGCTCGAGCGGGGCCAGTAACATTTCCATTGGACCTATCACGTGCCAATGTAGCCCAATGGCATCTGGTTGATTCAGGAATAGGAAGAGCCTCAAACGGTTCCTTCAGGGTCTTTACAAGGAAGTCTGACCATCTTGTAGGTGGGCGGCCACGTGATCTTTTGACATCCCGTGGGATCCAGTCAGTAACGGCTCTAGTCCAGCGGTTGTCTCCAAATCGCATTACATGTCCAGCCCATCTGATTTTTGGTGCCTTGGCAAACGAGACAGCGTCCCTGATTCTGGAATAGCGCGGAGGTCAGAACTCCGATTCCTTCTCTCACTTGAGTGAGGCGTGATATTCCAAGCATAGCTCTTTTCGATTCCTCTCTGGGAGACCCGAATAGCATTCTCATCCTGCTTTCGTAGGGCCCCAGGTCTCTGAGGCGTATGTTAATGCAGGGAGAACGGTGGAGTCGAAGAGATGTGCCCGGAGCCGGAGGTTCTTTTGTCCTTTTTAGCTATTTCTTCGATGCCTTTGAGAGGCATTCCATGCCGCTCTCTTCCTCCTGCGCAGCTCAGGTTTTAGGTCGTTCATCATGTTGACTTCTCGACCTAGGTACACATAACTGCTGCATTCAGAGATGTTTGTTCCATTGAGAGTGAATGGGGCCTCTGGAACTAGTTCATTTTTCATGAACATAGTTTTCTTCAGATTCAGCTGTAGACCTATCTTTCCACATTCTCGGTCAAAGTCAGCCAGCATTTGTGCCGCTTGGCTAATGTTTGGGTGTTATTAGAAACGATGTCATCAGCGAAGCGGAGGTGGTGTAGTTGCCGACCATCTATCTTCACTCCCATTCCTTCCCATTCTAATTGTCTCATGATGTTCTCGAGGGGTGGCGCTGAAGAGTTTTTGTGAAATGGTATCACCCTGTCGAACCCCTCTTTTGACATCAATGATCACTTCTTTGTAGAATGGTGAGATCCTGGTGGTGAATCCGTAATACAGCTCACGAAGGATCTTGATGTATTGGGTTTGAGCACCCTGTTTGGCTAGGGCTTCGATGACTGCTTCAGTCTCCACAGAATCAAAGGCTTTCTGTAAATCAATGAGCGTGAGACAGAGGGGCATCTTGTGCTCCCTACAAACCTCAATGAGCTTGGTTACTGTGTGGATATGGTCGATTGTGCTGAATCCTTTCCGGAAGCCTGCTTGCTCGCATGGTTGTCCTTCATCTAGTGTTCTGCTAATCCTGTTCAGGATGACTTCGTGTAAACAGCTTGTAGATGACGGACAACAGGCAGATGGGGCGATAGTTGCCAGATGTCGTGAATGTCTCCCTTCTTGAACAGTAGAACTGTCCTGCTGGTTTTCCATTGGGAGGGCACCTTGCATTCGGACAGGTAGCGTGTGAAGAGCCCAGCTAGTGTATTGATGAGTACCGATGGCAGATTCTTCAGGTGTTCGGGTCTGACTTTGTCTGGGCCTGGTGCTGTTCCCTTCTTTACCGACGAGATGGCATGTCGGATTTCAGAAGGAGAACGTTGGGGAATGACATATCCATCCTGTGGAATTTGGTATGTGGGCAGGTGGATGTGGCTATCAAAGAGATTTGAGTAGAAGTCCTGGATAATCTTCTCCATTGCCTTTCTGGAAGATGTGATAGATCCATCAGGCGTCGGAGGGCAGTCATCTTGGTCTTATAGTTGGCGAAGGACAGGCGGGGCAGTGCGAATGCTTTTCCCGGCTTCTGCTGCATCTTCCAATATTTCTGCTCTTCTGTCTTTGAGGTCTTCTTTTATCGCTTCTCTGCACTGTTTAGCAAGCTTGGACGTTAGCATTTGGTCTCCCTGAGGCTCGCGCCTTGCCACGTTGGCGAATGGGGCTCAAGAGTTTCTGAAGACAGGCGTCCTTTTTGTGTCTTTCTCTCTCTCGGCATTCTTCGCACAATCATGGAGGTGCTGAACCAGTCGGTTGTATTCTTCATCGATGTCGTCAATGATGGTATCTTCCCATGTTGCTGCAATGGTGCCAAAGAGTTCCCAGTTGGTGGTCGTTCTGGGAGTTCTCTTCTTAAACTTTTGCAGCTTTTTCTCCCTGTTGCGGGAAGTAGAATTTTTTGCAGGAGACGGTGGTCCGATCCTGTTTGGAATTTGGGGACGACAGCAACATCGGTCAGACAAAACCGTCGATTGAAGATGATGTGGTCAATTTCATTGTGGAACTGTCCGCCAGGGAGATTCCCATGTCCAACGTTTCGCTTCAGCCTTCTGAAACTGTGGGTTCCCATGAATAGTCTTGGTGGACATGATGAACTCAGATAGTCTCTCACCCTGTTCGTTCCATTCTAGGCCATGGGTCCCGATGTGGAGTTCTTCAGCCAGATCTTCTCGGTCCTATCTTGGCATTAAAATCACCGACTATGATCTTGTAGAAGGTGTGATCTTTTTTTTATAGAACTCCTCCAATTCCATGTAGAATTTCTCAATTTCATCTTCTTTGTATGTGGATGTTGGTGCATAGACAATGAAGATAGAAATTGCTGGCAGTGAGCCACATCTCCTCAAGTGTAATCGTCCTATTGGGTTTGGTTAGGCATTCAAATGAATCAATGTTGAGCAGCCATGTTCGGTGTTGACAAGGACACCAACGCCACTGACGCCTCTTTCGTCATATGTTCAAGGAACAATTCTTCTCCGGTGTCAAATACAGCATGATGCGACTGGCACCTCCTGGTCTCAGTCAGACCAATGATGTCGTACTTGATCTTTGCGCTTGCACCATCAGATCCTCAATATATGCTTCTGAGCCAGTGTCCGTGCATTGAAAGTACAGAGTCATTTTAGTCCTTCTTATTTGGCAGCCTAGGGATGGCCGTGGAATTTTCAGGCACTGCTTGTTTGCCTTTCTTACTGCTGCCATATTAAGGGCTCTTTCAGAGTCAGGAAAAATAAACATTTTTGTTACTGGAATTGGCATTTGAACACGCATCGGACAGCTTTGCCAGGCTCTGCCATAGGGCGCTATATTCTCATTACTTTGTGGGGCTCTCAGAGAGGTGGGTGAAATATTGTGGTACTTTGGAGGTAAACCGGATGGCGTTTAGCCGCAATGGGGAAAAAGCTGGTTTCTGCTCTGCTGGGTGTACCTGTGTCTTAGGCTCAAGCATTCCTGGGCTTAAATACTCTCCTCTGAAGGGCGGTCTCGGCAGGTGGGTCCTAGGCTGGGTTTCTACAAGAAGTGGGCTGGAGACTGGATTAATCTGTAAGATTGAGACTGGATTAATATGCTGGGGGGGAGATCTTACCAGCTGCAGAGTGTGGATTGTGAAGACTGCTACAGCAAGGTGGGGTTGTTTCTCCGGGGCTCCTCGAGGCTCCACCGGGAATGGTGGACTCGGGTTGGAAGTTGCTCTCGTGGTCCATGGAATGCAGGGGTTCCAGGGGGAAAGCTGGTTTCTGCTCTGCCGTGGTGTACCCGCGCCTTAGGCTCAAGTATCTTGGGCTTTTA
>JAJIBD010025968.1:65000-74074 GCA_021461705.1 Cryptotis parvus | reverse complement strand
TATTAGAACAATGTCATCAGCGAAGCGGGTGGTGTAGCTGCAGACCATCTATCTTCACTCCCATTCCTTCCCATTCTAATTGTCACATGATGTTCTCGAGGGTGGCGCTGAAGAGTTTTGGTGAAATGGTATCACCCTGTCGAACCCCTCTTTTCACATTAATGATCACTTCTTTGTAGAATGGTGAGATCCTGGTGGTGAATCCGTAATACAGCTCACGAAGAATCTTGATGTATTGGGTTTTTAACACCCTGTTTGGCTAGGGCTTTGATGACTGCTTCAGTCTCCACAGAATCAAAGGCTTTCTGTAAATCAATGAGCGTGAGACAGAGCGGCATCTTGTATTCCCTACAAACCTCAATGAGCTTGGTTACTGTGTGGATATGGTCGATTGTGCTGAATCCTTTCCGGAAGCCTGCTTGCTCTCATGGTTGTCCTTCATCTAGTGTTCTGCTAATCCTGTTCAGGATGACTCGTGTAAACAGCTTGTAGATGACAGACAACAGGCAGATGGGGTGATAGTTGCCGATGTCGTGAATGTCTCCCTTCTTGAACAGTAGAACTGTCCTGCTGGTTTTCCATTGGGAGGGCACCTTGCATTCGGACAGGTAGCATGTGAAGAGCCGAGCTAGTGTATTCATGAGTACCGACCGGCAGATTCTTCAGGTGTTCGGGTCTGACTTTGTCTGGGCCTGGTGCTGTTCCCTTCTTTACCGACGAGATGGCATGTCGAATTTCAGAAGGGAGAACATTGGGAATGACATATCCATCCTGTGGAATTTGGTATGTGGGCAGGTGGATGTGGCTATCAAAGAGATTTGAGTAGAAGTCCTGGATAATCTTCTCCATTGCCTTTCTGGAAGATGTGATAGATCCATCAAGGTGTCGGAGGGCAGTCATCTTGGTCTTATAGTTGGCGAAGGACAGGCGGGCAGTGCGAATGCTTTTCCCGGCTTCTGCTGCATCATCCAGTATTTCTGCTCTTCTGTCTTTGAGGTCTTCTTTTATCGCTTCTCTGCACCATTTAGCAAGCTTGGACGTTAGCATTTGGTCTCCTGAGGCTCGATCCTTGCCACGTTGGCGAATGAGCTCAAGAGTTTCTGAAGACAGGCGTCCTTTTGTGTCTTCCCTCTCTCTCGGCATTCTTCGCACAATCATGGAGGTGCTGAACCAGTCGGTTGTATTCTTCATCTATGTCGTCAATGACGGTATCTTCCCATGTTGCTGCAGTGGTGCCAAAGAGTTCCCAGTCGGTGGTCGTTCTGGGAGTTCTCTTCTTAAACTTTGCAGCCTTTTCTCCCCATTGCGTGAAGTCGAATTTTGCATGAAGGAGGGCGGTGGTCCGATCCTGTTTGGAATTTGGGGACGACAGCTACATCGGTCAGACAAAACCGTCGATTGAAGATGATGTGGTCAATTTCATTGTGGAACTGTCCGCCAGGAGATTCCCATGTCCAACGTTTCGCTTCAGCTTTCTGGAACTGTGAGTTCCCATGAATGGTCTTGGTGGACATGATGAACTCAGATATTCTCTCACCCTGTTCATTCCATTTTAGGCCATGGGTCCCAATGTGGAGTTCTTCAGCCGATCTTCTTGGTTCTATCTTGGCATTAAAATCACCGACTATGATCTTGTAGAAGGTGTTATCTTTTTTATAGAACTCCTCCAATTCCATGTAGAATTTCTCAATTTCATCTTCTTTGTATGTGGATGTTGGTGCATAGACAATGAAGATAGAAATTGCTGGCAGTGGGCCACATCTCTTCAAGTGTAATCATCCTATTCAGTTTGTTAGGCATTCAAATGAATCAGTGTTGGCGCGCCATGTTCGTGTTGACAAGGACACCAATACCACCGATGCCTCTTTCGTCGCATGTTCCAAGGAACAATTCTTCTCCGGTGTCAAATACAGCATGATGCAACTGATGCCTCCCTTGTCTCAGTCAGACCAATGATGTCGTACTTGATCTTTTTTGCTTGCAGCATCAGATCCTCAATATATGCTTCCGATGCCAGTGTATCGTGCATTGAAAGTACAGACAGTCATTTTAGTCCTTCTTCGTTTTGGCAGCCTTGGATGGCCATGAAATTTTGTCTGGCACTGCTTGTTTGCCTTTCTTACTGCTGCCGTATTAAGGGCTCTTCCGGGGTCAGGAAAATAAACATTTCTGTTAGTGGATTTGGCATATCGAACACGCATCGGACAGCTTGCCAGGCTCTGCCATGCTGGTACTATATTCTTATTACTTTGTGGGGTCTCTCAGAGGGTGGGTTGAATATTTACGGTAATTTGGAGGTAAATCGCATGGCAGCTGTGCGGCGCTTGCATAAGGAAAAGCTGGTTTCTGCTCTGCCGGGTGTACCTGTGTCTTAGGCTCAAGCATTCCCTGCGCTTGAAATACTCTCCTCTGAAGGGCGGGTCTCTGCGGGGTGGGTCCTTGTAGACTGGATTTCTGACAAGCCAGGCTGGAGACTGGATTAATCTGTGGGCTGGAGACTGGATTAGTCTGCTGGGTGGAGATCTTACCTGCTGCAGAGTGTGGATTGTGAAGATTGCTGCCAGCAAGGTGTGGGGGGTTTCTCTGGGCTCCTCCGAGGCTCCATCGGGATGGTGGACTCGGGTCGGATGTTGCTCCCGTGGTCCATGGAATGCAGGGGGTTCAATGGGGAAAGCTGGTTTCTGCTCTGCCGGGTGTACCCGTCTATTAGTCTATTCAATAATTAATATATTTAATACATGTGTAACTTGCCTCAGCAGACATGGGGCAAAGCTGCTACTTGCTCTCCCTGTGTCCAGTTGCTCATGAGGCGCCTGGGAGGCATGCCGGGTTCTAGCCCTGGCCTGCCACCCCAGCACCTCACAACAAGCCAGACCACCCTCCCCTACTTCATGAGGCCTGCCATTTTCCACATCCGGACTTCCCTCTCATCACAACTCCACCCAGCAGGCCAGACTATCATAGCTCGGATCATCAACAGCAACCCTGCAGCATTTTTTTTTCAATCCGGCCCAGGTATGCTAAACCAGAGACTCTCAGACCTGGGGCAGAGCTGCTACTTGCTCTCCCTGTGTCCAGCTGCTCATGAGGCGCCTGGGAGGCATGCCGGGTTCTAGCCCTGGCCTGCCACCCCAGCACCTCACAACAAGCCAGACCACCCTCCCCTACTTCATGGGGCCAGCCATTTTCCACATTCGGACTTCCCTCTTGTCACAACTCCACCCAGCAGACCAGACTATCACAGCCCGGCTTGCGCGGCCGGTTCACCAATAAATGCTTTCTTTAGAGGTGACTACAACAGTATGCCACCCGCATGGCAAGCCTGGCAAGCTGCTCGTGTAGCATTTGATATGCCAAATACCAGTAACATTTATATTAGGTCATTCCCGTGACCTAATATAATGGTTTGAGGCTCTTTATGTTCCTGGAGCAAGCGGATGCCTTTGGGTTCTACCAGCATGAGACAGGACATATGGAGATATTACTGGTGCCCCCTCTAGCAAATAGATGATTAATGGGAAGATTGTGATTGTGATTGTGTGTAACTTTGATAGGAAAATATATACAATAAGGCTAATTTGAATATTTATGAAACTTTACCATTAAGAAGGCTAAAGTGAGCAAGATGATCATACAAACTAGTCTAGATATCAATTAGTTCACATAATAGATATCAATTAGTTCCTATAAATCATGAGGTTGAATTTCATTCTCTTCACCCTTCTGACTTATGAGTCTAAGATTATTTCTGTGCTGTGTGATAAATTTAAGCTATAGCTGATAATCATCACAAAAGTCTGCTGAAGAACAGAGCCATGGAGTTAAATTAACCCAAAAACCAACCTTAATTTAAGTGATTATGTCAAATATCATACACTTTATTTGCTAAGTTAGAGAGTTCTTTTAATACCTGCTAATAACACCTGTTACTTTTTTTTCAGTGATTTTCCTGAACTTCTGCTGCACATTAGCTTATATTTGCTACATGCATTTCAGTACGTGGTCTTATTGTCCTGGTACATTTCTATTAGTGAGAGTGAAAACCTGATGAGACAGTATTTTTCTGATAGAAGAAGAATCCTGGCATAAAAAAAAAAAGAAAGCTATGCAGAAAATTCCTAGATCAGTTCTGGAAGACACATTTCAGAACAACTTTCTACAAATCATAGGGCATTGTCTTCTTAAGTGATCATTATTCACTGTGGAAAAATAAATGTAGAAAAAAATAGTATACCCAACTCTTTTTTAAAAAGTATTTTCCTGTACTGTTAAATTTATGAAAAACAATTTTAAATTTATTTTTATTAAGTGATTGTAATTTAGTTACATAATTATAGTCATCATTTTATAGTTGCAGAGAAACTCTTAAGCACTGCTCAATCCCTGCGCTTAGGACATTGTCTGACACAAATTAGGCATTTAAGAAGTAGTTGTTGAATTTGATTTTAAAAGAGAGATTATCTTCCTTATTGCCTCTTTCAAAGAAGATTGTTAAATTTATGGCAGATAATTCCCACATTTTGAAGGCAACAAATCACTTTTAATATTATTAAGCAGAAAACTTAATCTTCCCATGGAACATGAGATACATGTTTTAAGAATATATTAAATGCTTTTTACTTTTGCTCTAAATAAGTTGAGAGTGAAATTTTACATAACAAATGCTAAATGTGTGAATATTAAATGCATAAATTATACCTTCTTCCTTAAAAATACAATATAAAAGCATGAAGGACTCAGCCAAAGTATGCTGAATCTGTGAGGCAAAACTTTACTTAGTTTCCAAGTACCCCTCTAGGAAGTTGAGAGGACAACGACAACAATATTTCCTCAGAAAAGACATACATATACTAAGAGATACTTTGAAAAGGGTAAGTTTTCTTCATCATTTATCATCAGGTCATTATAAAACTAAACAATATGATACCACATCTCAGGAGGAAGGTTGGAATACACCAGAAAGCACAGAAACAATCAGTCCTGGAGCTAATAATGGGGGGTTGGAGGAACCCCTCATCTGCTGTTGGGGGTATGTCTTTCCTTTCAACCACCGTGGAAAACAGTATGGCAATTCTCAAAACTGTATTTTCCATTTTATTAGCATCATTGCCTTTAGAATGGTATCTTCTCTCTTACTTATTATTTGCCAGTTTGTTCTTCCCTACTTTCACCTTTCCTTCAAATTATCTTTCCTTTCTGTATCACTGTATCACTGTCTTCCCGTTCATCATCAATTTGCTTGAGCGGGCACCAGTAACATCTCCATATGACCTGTCTCATGCAAGTAGAGCCCAAGAGCATCTGCTTGCTCCAGGAACATAAAGAGCCTCAAATCATTCCATCAGGTCAGGGGAATGAGGTCTATAATAACATGTTACTGGTATTTGGCATATCAAATATGACACGGGTAGCTTGCCAGGCTCTGCCATGTGAGTAGCATACTCTTGTAGTCATCTCTAAATCCAGCATTTATTGATGAACCGTGCAGCTGCTTGCGGTGCAGCTGCTTACGCCGCTGAGCCAGGCTGTAATAGGCTGGTCTGCTGGGTGGAGTTCTGACAAGGGGGAAGTCGGATGTGGAAAATGGAGGCCCTCATGGAGTGGGGGAGGGCGTCGTCTGGATTGTTGCGAAGCTCTGCTGGGATGGTAGGCCAGGGCTAGCACCCGCCATCCCTCCCGTGCGCCTCGTGTACAGCTGGCACAGGGAGAGCCAGTAGTAGCTCTGCCCCATGTCTACATTTTTTCCTTTCTACATACTGATATTTTTGCATCTCAAAATACCTGATACTCTTTCACATTATGGTGTCTTTATGCAGTTCTTTCTGGTTGGAGAGAATTTAGCTATTTATTCTGATTGTTTATACTCTCCAAGTAATTTTAGTTTATGAGAAAATATCAAGACATTAATAATATTTACCAGCTACCATGTTTTAAATAGCATTATCTCTCACTTTCAATCTACTGATTTGACTTTGCTACTCTACTCTTCAAAGTCTTTACTAATATTACATATGAATTCTCTTATAACTACCCCAAACTCATTTATAGCTTTAAGAAGTTACCTTGTGTTGACTACATTGCCACTTGAATAAATAATGTTACTCTTTAATGTCAGTCAACTCAAAACATGTTGCATTTTAGACATATTATTTACTCAGCTGTAAATTCCCGAGTGTTCCTGAACTCTCCAAATTATATCTAATTAAAATCTTTTAAATTGTTTTCTCTCATTTTAATGCATTTTACATCTTCTCCTCTCTGAAAATTTGACATTCAATTTTAGTTTAATCTGGAATTCAAGTTCAAAGGACATTTAATAATAAATTCTGAAACTTAAGTAAATATTTGGGTCTACGACAGAAAATATATGATGTGAGGGGACAGAGTAGTGATAGCACAGTAAGTAGGGCATTTGCCTTGCATGTGGCCAACCTGGGTTTGATCCCTGGCATCCCATATGGTAACCTGAGCACTACCTGGAGTAATTCCTGAGGGCAGAGCCAGGAGTAACCCCTGAGCATTGCTGGGTGTGACCCAAAACCTAAACATATATATTTATATACATATATATGTATATAAATACATACGTATATAAATATATTTATATATAAATATATTTACATATATTTCTATATGATGTGGTAATATTCAGTGTCTTTCTAAGTTTATGTTAACTCTTTTTCAATAAGCAACATCTAACTATCAGCCCTTGCATGTAGATCATTCCTTTATCTGCATACCTTAATTATATACTCAGATTTCTATTCAGTGTTACTGCTCTATTGTGCTATGTTAAGAAGTCTTTCACTGGACTGTTGAATGTTGTGGCAGGAAAAAAAAATCCATAGTATGCTTTGAATAAATTTGGTCATCGATCACAGTGTCCTGTGTATTCCTCTCAATTCGTTAGGAGGTTAGGGTGGGGTTGGGGTTTTATGTTTGTTGCAGTACACTGTTGTCCAGAGCCTCTTCATCTTGCCTGTTACCTCCTGCAGGCCACTTTGTAGATAAAAGGCAAGAAAACTGTTTGAATGTGGCAGTATATCTTATCATGTATTCTATGTTAGCTGGTATTGATATTTTCTCTCATGCTACCACAATCATAGTGGGACTAGATAGATCTTACCAGCATATTTACATTAGACCTCTAAGTAATTAGACCAAAGACAAATGCTGCTTGCATTCAAGAAAGAAGGCAAGCATGGCTCTCTAAAAAGTCTGAAGGCTAATATACAAAGAAATATGAAGTAAAGATGAGAATCTTGTGAAGGCTAAGAGAAATATGTACCTGGCTGTAGAATATCCATTGGTACAGATACATGCCCTGCTCTCCTCTAACTAGGACCTAGTTAGGGGGGATGCTGCAGGGACAATTCCCAGGCAGACCTTGACTGGGACAATATTTTTTTTTAATTTTTACAATTACAAAGATATACAATTAAAAAGTTCATATTTGGGTTTTGGTCATACAGTGTTCCAGCACCCATCCCGCCACCAGTGTCCATCAACCACCACCAATGTCCCCGGTTCCCTCCCCCTCCCCCAGCCCGCCTCCATGGCAGGTTCCCCATTTCTTTCCCTTTCTCTCTCTTTCTCTTTTCCTTCCCTCCAGACTATGGATTACAGAACATACATTAAAGGGTTGTCATGTGTATCTTTTTGCCTGTATTTAATGCTCAGTTCTAGGTTGGCATTAGTACCCTCAACAATTGTTAGCACACTGTTCCATTTTCTGTCTTACCTAGCCTCTGACTCCCACACGTTAGTGATAATTTCCACCTTTGACAAGACCTCCTGATATGTTTCGCTTGACCTTGGATATTGGTATCATATTATGTACATATATATTTATGTTATGCAGATAAATGCAGTCATTCTGTATCTGTCTCTCTCCTTCTGGCTAATTTCACTCAACATAATCTTCTCCTTGTCCATCTATTTATAGGCAAATTTTATAACTTCATTTTTCTTAACAGCTGCATAGTATTCCATTGTGTAGATGTACCAAAGCTTCTTTATCCAGTCATTGATTTTTCGGGCATTGACTGGGACAACATTAACATTGCAATGGGATTAGGTGAGGTCCTGGGAGAAATTACCTGAGGGGGATTGACCCTAACTGCTTTCCGTTGATGTGGGCCAGGCTGGGCTGTAAAGCTATAAAAGCTTTAGCCTAATTTATTCCAGGCCTTTTGCTCTTTTGTCTTTTGCCTTTTGCCTTTTCATTTTCTCCCTCTCCTCTCCTGCCTCCCTCTCTCTTCCCTGTTGGACCTTAGCACGTGGTAGTGGCCATCTTGGCCTAGGATTCTAAACCTATATGTGGCCGGGCCCAGCTAGGAACCAAAGTTCAGGGCTTTCCTGATACTGGATTGTATACTAGAATAAGTGTAAGTAAAGCCTTTTGAAACTTTCCTGGATTCTTGCGTCTTTCTCGGTCTGCCAGCTGCTGATCCCATGGGCAGAAGGTGATCCCTGTACCCTGCTCCTTGATTTTGCCAGGACATCCCAATGTACCCCTGTTGCAGGACACCTAAAAGCCTAGGCCTCTGCATCTGCCCTGGATTGCCTCCTGCAGATCACTTCATAGATAGGGGGTAGTCTGAATGTGGCAGTCTTATCTGACCATGTACTCTGTACTCGCTGGTATAAATAGTCTCCCATGTTACCACAATCATCGTGGGAATAGCTAGATCTTACCAGCATATTTGCCTGGCCACGTAGGATCCCTAAGTAATTAGACCAGAGAGAAAATGCTGTTTGCCTCCAAGCAAACAAGCATGGCTCCCTGATATACTCAAAGGCAACTGAAATACAAAACTACAATGAAGTAGAAGAGACTTGTGAAGGCTTGGAGAAATATTTAACTGGCATTAGTATTAGTCTTTGGTACAGAGACATGCCATCTCAGAAACCCCCTTCTCTACCCTATAAAGGCATTTCCAGGCAGATCTTGGCTCAAAACATTAGCATATAAAAGGGCCTAGGTGAGGTGCAGGGAGGGATTACCTAAGGGCATTTGACCCTCCCTGCTTTCCATAATAGTGGGAGGTCTGAGTTGCAGGGGTATAAAACTA
>JAJIBD010025968.1:0-60000 GCA_021461705.1 Cryptotis parvus | reverse complement strand
GAATGTGAGTGCTGCAGTTAATTCATCTGGTCTCAAACTGCTATTCATTAATCTTGTAGAAAATAAGAGAATTCAAACAAGAGACTAGTTCAGGTTTATAATGTAAATCATTTGGGAAATTCGAAGAAGATATCACTTTGATAAACAGCTTGATAGTGAAATCACCTTAATAATCTTGTAAATGTTCTCATTCTGATGAAAATAGTATAGGGGCTCACAAACACCTAGAGGGAATGATTTTTTTTTTGCTTTTTGGTGGCCAACACCTGAATGTACTCGGGGCATATTTCAGGCTCTGTGGTCAGGGATCATGCCAGGTTGGCTCATGGACCATGTACCATATATGCAACCATGAATTAAACTACACCAGCAATATGAAGGTGCCTTACCAGCTGTATTATCTCTTAGGACAATAAAGATTTCGTATTTATCTTATTTTATTTATTTATTTTTCATTTTGGGGGACATATCCAGAGGTACTTGGGGTTTATACCGGACTCTGTGCTCAGGAACTGTTCTTGGTGAGGCTTAGAGGATCAACCATATGGGTGCGGGAATCAAAAGAAGGCTAGTTGCTTCCAGGCAAACACCCTACCAGTGTACTATCTATCCTACCCAATGAATGACATATTATTATTTGTAGTGAAACAAGGCAGTTTTTATTTAAACTTACTTAGAAACAATGAAGGGAGAGAAAGAGAGGAAGTAAGTGTCCAACAGAGAACATAGAATTCTTTAGAGTAGAAAAAGCAAAGAGACATAGAGACCAACAAGTGAAGTCCATGTTCAGGGAGACACAGACTTAAAGAGCATTACCCTATGATTCTGCACTTCTGCAGTGATTGTATTATACAGAATTATCGTCACAGACAGGATGTTTGTCATGAGAACTCTGTTTCCATGATTATGAGTTCAAATCTTTCATTATCATTCATTATCATTCACCAGTTACTTTATTTTCACATAAACTTTGTAAGTAACACTATCACATATGTTTAAAACATGCAGTAGCAATATCAACTATGATACTACCTGATACCATATACATAACTTTTATTTTTTCTTTTTTTGGTCACACCTGGCAATGCTCAGGGGGTTACTCCTGGCTCTGCACTCAGGAATTACTCCTGGCAGTGCTCAGGGGACCATATGGGATTCCAGGGATAGAACCGGGTCAGCCTCATGAAAGGCAAACATCCTACCTGCTGGACTATTGCTCCGCCCCCATTACATAACTTTTAAATTAGTTAATACATGCAACATTTTTTTTTTGCTTTTTGGGTTACACCTGGCAATGCTCAGGCGTTACTCCTGGCTCTGCACTCAGCAATTACTCCTGGCGGTACTCAGGGGACCATATGAGATGTTGGGGATTGAACCCAGGTCAGCCTTGTGCAAGGGAAATGCCCTACCTGCTGGACTATCGCTCTGGCCCTTACATGCAACTTTAAAGAATAAATCTTAATAATCATAATAAGAACAGAAGTTATAACCATAGTATTATTTTCTTGATTTATATGTTCAAATCACATTATATGTAACAGTTAAGAATATGTGAGAAACATATAAAACTGCATTTCTAGAAATTTTTGCTATCATTATAAGTATAATATAAATGTATTATATACATGATACATTTATAATGCTTATATATGTATATATGTATAATTTAAATGTAATGCTTATAAATGTATTTTCTAGGTTACAAAAGGATTATTTAATTGTCATGCTAAAGCAGAATATCTATCCATTTATAAGTATTTATATATATGTGTGTGTAGTATTTTACATATATATAAATGTAGTCTTTTACATATACATGTATATATACATATATACATATACATGTATATGTATGTAAGCTTGCACACCCAAAATATTTTTAAACAATTATGTATGAGTCAGAATGGAAATTTCTAGTCCTTTGAGCACAGGAATCAGTATTTTATGCCCAAGTTTAATGAGCGCTAGTGAAAGTTCTTAAAATATTCTCTTTCTGATTTTAATTTTTTATTTTATTTATTTATTTTTTGCTTTTGGGGTCACACCTGGCAATGCTCAGGGGTTTCTCCTGGCTCTGCACTCAGTAATTACTCCCAGCGGTGCTCGGGGACCATATGGGATGCCGAAGATCGAACTCAGGCCGGCATGGGCCGGCTGTGTGCAAGGCAAACGCCCCTACGTGCTGGGCTACCGCTCTGGCCCTATTTCAGATTTTATATAGTGAAATCCATTTGTAAAAACTTCATATTTGATTTTGATTATTTTCTATTATAGTAAAATCTTACAGAATTATAAGCCACAAGTTTAAAAAAGCCATTCTGAATTTTCCATTATAGAATATTTAATACCCAAATGTGAGATTTACCTTAGCATAAGTAGTTAAGAGATTAGAGGATAAACACATTTTTGGTTAAGTTTTTGAGTTTAAATAGGAGTTCATGTAAAGTCATCTTGATCATAAAAAGACAATATACAAAAGTATAAAGCACTAGATTTTTAAAATGATTTTCCACATTTGATGTACAGAGAAAGAATAAGAAGGCACTGGTCAATACAAAAAGTTCTAAAGGGAAGAACAGCCATTTAGAGATATTGTGAAGGAAAAAATACAATAGCTTAAAGCCATTTTGGACAGAGTGAACTTATTTTTTTTAAACTATTCAGGAAATTGACAGTTGAAGAAAAAAAATTTTAATAAAGAGTCTATAACTGATCACAGTAACTTTATTTTGATAATAAAAGTAACTGAAGATTTCTACAAGTCATTCTTAATAAAGTGCATTAATTTTGTTTTCATAGTGTTTTGAACTTCAAAAGTACCATCAGTATGTCACTTAGGAAGAATTTTTTTAAATATTTTATCTAATTTAATTAAATAGCTGGTAATTTGAAGCATTCATTACTGAGGAAGCTAAAAAGTAGCTCAAAATATCTTATTTTTAAAGAAAGATAAAATAAATTCAATCTCTCCCTTTGCCAAACGCCTACTATTTCAAGATTTCAAGTCTCTGGTTAAAGTGCAACATTTGCTATACTTTAAATTGTATTCCTCTTCTGATTTAAAATACACATTTTCCTATAAAAATAATCAACTTCTTAAATGTGTGTCAACAAGGTACGTGGCACATATTTTGTAGTTTCTATGTGTGTGCTGGAAATAGAATATGCCTTTAAAAGACGGAAATAGAGGAATGAAAAAATATGATTAAAGAGGATTAACAATCATTATCTCAAAAAAAAGGGATAGAAACCTAATTATTTACTGTGCCTTTTGGGATAGTTGCAACAAAATATAAGAAAGGATTGCAAAGGTATTTTTAGACACAGAGTGATATCTGAAACAAGGTCTAAAAAAAAGAAAAGATATTACTAGGTCAACAAAATGAAAGTGAGCAGGTGCATTTATCTTTACTAACCATTATACTAACAATGTCTTAATGCATCTAAGCAAACACATCCTCAACCTTAGTAAAAGGGTATTTCTGAACATACATTTAGAGGTCATCATGTATATCCCTTCACCTACACTAAATGCTCAGTTCTCGGCTGGTATCATCATTTCCACAATTATTAGCACTCTGGTCCCTTTTCTGTCTTACCTAACCTCTGACTCCCACACACTTGAGGTAGATTCCACCCACTGACAAGCCCTCTTAATCTATGTTTTGCCTCGCCTTGGATATCATTATTTTTTCCTGAAAGAGAAAACATCTCTTGAGCATAGAAGAGATGAAGCCATCATAACTTAAAATCCCAGACTCTTCTCTTAAATGGGTTCTTTCAAAACTAGGCTTCTGAGCTGGGCATCCTTTTAAACATATATTGTTTATTAAATTCTTAACTTAATGGTTGCATTTTTGCTTCACCCTCAGGGTATATCCTGACTCAGAAATTCAAAATGTTTTGACCAGTCAAGACATTGGAATTCTAGGAGCCAGCCTAAGGGTGAATATTTTTTTAAACTCTTCTTAACTTACATCAAATACAAATTTCTCCTCGAATAAAGGCAGTTGATATGTGGTTAAAAATTGCTTTAAGGAGTCACTCCTGTATAACTTTTTCTTCAGGGTGGCCCTGAAAATTTTAAAAATGTGTATGTTTCT
The DNA here is from genome assembly GCA_021461705.1 of Cryptotis parvus. Classification (NCBI taxonomy): domain Eukaryota; kingdom Metazoa; phylum Chordata; class Mammalia; order Eulipotyphla; family Soricidae; genus Cryptotis; species Cryptotis parvus. The sequence goes on along the minus strand of JAJIBD010025968.1, from coordinate 55,894 downwards.
TTCATCCAAAGTGCAGAAATTACTTTACTTCACAAGCATTATACTAGCAAGTTTATAATAATTACAAATCTTCAATTCAAGTCATCGCTTTAATTACTTATAATTTTTCTTTTACTTATGCTACTCTTAATCAAGGTTCTCTTTGCAGGAAAAACAAAAACAAAACAATATTGGAGTGACTGTGACCTTGCTAATATAGGATCTTAGATTTTTGTGTATTTGGATTGCATACTACTGATGTTTGTGGGAGACTTGGGGACTGAGGCAGATAGTGTCCTCAATAGTGTGACTGTCCAGGTGTTCCTGACTTATGGAAGTGCCTACTCTCTTTTTAGATCCTGGTTCCACAGACCCCCAAGCATTTCCAAGGAGTACTCCTGAGCACAGGGCAGGAATAACTCTTGAGCACTGCAGGGATAGACCTCCAAAATAAAGAAATAAATTTTGAAAATAAAGAAATAAGAGGCGGCGAGCGATAGCCCAGTGGGTAGGGCATTTGCCTTGCATGTGGCCGGCCTCTGCCGGCCTGGGTTCGGCCTGGGTTCGATCCCCAGCATCCATATGGTCCCCCGAGCACCGCCAGGAGTAATTCCTGAGTGCAGAGCCAGGAGTAGCCCCCTGAGCATTGCCGGGTGTGACCCAAAAAAGGCAAAAAAAAAAAAAAAAAGAAAAAGAAATGAGGCTGTGGAGCTAGTCTAGCTGACAAACTGAAGGACAGGCAGTCTTGTGAATTTCCTTTGAACTATGTTTTATTTCAAGAGCAAGGAGATTGTATGAGGAAAGGATTACTCTTTCTGAGTGCGAGTCCCTGGTGATCCTCGCTGGAGAGGCTTTAGGGTCACAGGTTCAGAAGGCATCTCAGATCTGGCCTATTTTGAGCACACACATACTGTATATTCCAGATGTGCTATCAGCAACATCCATTAATTTTAATTTAGCTTTTGCCTTTCTCATAGCTAAGCCTTTACTTATCCTTACCATTTATCTATGTGCTTAGATTGTAACCTTAAATAGTCCCTCTACATGTGGCCCTTGCCCTCACACCTATATTATGCTGTTTTATTTCAGGGCTTATACAATGTCAAAGCACATAATGCTTTGATCTGCTTGGCATGCTGTAATATTAGTACATATTTATTCAATTATGTTCAGCAAAAATTTGCACAACCAAATGAACTTTACAAGGTCCTCCTCTGTAAATATTATTTCCTCAGATACTAGATTTGACATCAAACTGGTATTTTTTTAAAATCGTTTCCTCTTTCAACGGAGAATTTTATGATGGCCTAGGTCACTACCTTCTATGATATTTAGAAAGCTTTGTACCTAATGGTTTTAGAATTCCCAAGAATGGAGAACCCACCTAGCATTATTCCAAGGTGGAGCTTCTAAAATGTTTCCACTCATGACCCTTTTTCGCTGAGCAAATTTTAGTCAAACCCAGTTACAGAGGTCCTTAAAATATGTTGACTGGAGTGACTGACAGTACAGCAAGGAGGATTTGCCTTGCAAATGTCCATCCTGGGCTCAATCCCCAACATTCACTACCATCCCCTGAGCACTGTCAAGAGGAATTTTTCAGTGTAGAGTCAGGACTAACCCCAGAGCATCGCCAGCTGTGACCCCCAAAGCAGAAACAATCTAAATGAAATATGTACACAGAGGTTGGAGAGATCGTGCAGCAGGTGTGGCATTTGCCTGGCATGTGGCTCACAGAAGTTTGATCTGAGCCATCTCATATGGTCTCCTGAGCACCAGTAGGAGCAATTCCGAAGCACAGAGCCAGAAATTACTCCCCTGAGCATCACTGGGTATGCAGAGCCCCAATCCCCACAACAAAATAAACTAGGTATATGTTGCAGGACTCCTAAGGGCTGCTGCATCTGCTCTGAAATTGCCGCCTGCAAATCACTTCGTAGATAAGGGGGTAGTCTAAATGTGGCAGTTTATCTGACCATGTATGCTGTACTAGCTGGTATAAATATTCTCCCATGCTACCACAATCATCGTGGGACTAGCTAGATCTTACCAGCATATTAGCCTGGCCACATAGGCCTCCTAAGTAATTAGTCCAGAGAGAAATGCTGTTTGCCTCCAAGCAAACAAGCATGGATCCCTGATATACTCAAAGGCAACTAAAATATAAAACTACAATGAAGTAGAAGAGACTTGTGAAGGCTTGGAGAAATATTTAACTGGCATTAGTATTAGTCTTTGGTACAGAGAAACCCCCTCTCAGAAACCCCCTTCTCTACCCTATAAAGGCATTTCCAGGCAGATCTTGGCTCAAAACATTAGCATACTAAAGGGCCTAGGTGAGGTGCAGGGAGGGATTACCTAAGGGCATTTGACCCTCCCTGCTTTCCATAACAGTGGGAGGAAGGTCTGAGTGGCAGGGGTACAAAACTAGCCTGTTTCCTCTCTCCGCGCTTCTTTGTGAGCTCTCTCTTTTGTGAGCGCTCACCCTTCTTGGAAGTCTTGTCTTCTCCTTTTACAAGGCCTTTACACGTGGTGGCCGCCATCTTGGCCTACACGTGGCTGGGGTTCTAGCCTGGAATCCTAAGCACCGGGCTTTTCCTTTTGCTGATTTGTATGCCTGAACCTGTGATAAGTAAAGCCTTTTAAAACTGCATCGGATTCCTGAGTTTTCATCCATTCCTCACTGGCTTTGGAGGTAGAAGGGAACTCTCTTCCTGGCACTGTCGGGGACCCCGGCGGCGTGCCCCGACAGGTATATAGTCTAAATATTAACTACTGGCAAATCATGAATGATTCTTATTTGAAAACCGACGTTTTAAAAATTGCATGGCCCCATCTAGAGGTGCATCACACAGACAAAAAGCCCAGGGACGAGAGGAAGGAAGAAATGGGGTGATCCACATGTAAAGCAGAGCCATGCTACCTCATTCAAGTCACACAGTAACTTCATATTGTAGGCAACAAAGGAATATGCTTTTTACACTGCACCAAAAATTGTTTTATAGAAACTTAACTTTCATACAAACACTCTAAAAAATAAAATAAAATAAAATTACAACATCAAGTCCAAGTCCTTCAGACATAATTTTTTTTCTCTATGGAATAATGAAGAAGAGTAAACCTTAACTTTACCTATCTTCTTTTGAATAAATATTTTTCATTTGAAAGTATATTGGCTATAGGGTATATAAATCACATTATATAAGCTATCATCACTATTAATGTCTGTAAGGTAAAAAAATTATTTTCATTACCTTTTGCAAGAATGAAACACACCTTTCAAGTATTTTTATACTTCTGCTTAAACTGGCCTTGCTTTTTTTCTTCTTAATTTTTTTTCTACAATTACAAAAATGTTCATGCTTGGGTTTAAAGCCATACAGTGTTTGAGCACCCATCCCTCCACCAGTGCCCACACCCCACCACCAATGTCCCAAATACCCTCCCCCTTCCCCAGCCCGCCTCCATGGCAGGTTCTCCATCTCTTTTCTCTTTCTCTTTCTCTCTCTCTCTTCCCTCTCTTACATGTTGTGGATTGTAATAGACTTTTGACAATCATTGGTCCACTGTTCCTTTCTCTGTCTTACCTAACCTCTGCTCCCACATATTTATGGTAATTTTGACCTTTGGCAAGACCTCCTGATCCACATTTCACCAGAGCTTGGATATTGGTATCATAATATGTATATGTATGTATATATATTTATGTTAAGTAAATAAATGCAGTCATTCTATAACTGTCTCTCTCCTTCTGGCTAATTTCACTCACCATGATCCTCTCCATGTCCATTCATTTATAGGCAAATTTCATAACTTCATTTTTCCTAACAGCTGCATAGTATTACATTGTGTAGATGTACCAAAGCTTCTTTATCCAGTTACCAATTTTCGGGCACGCTGGTTGTTTCTAGATTCTAGCTATTGTAAATAATGCTGCTATGAATATAAAAGTAGGGATGGTGTTTGCGCTGCATGTTTTTAGCTTCCCAGAGTATATTCCCAAGAGTGGTATAACTGGGTCAAATGAGAGTTCAATTTCTAGTCTTTGGAGGAATGTCCGTATGGTTTTCCAAAAGGCTGTACCAGTCGACTTTCCCACCAACAGTGAATGAGTGTCCCCTTTTCTTCGCATCCACGCCAGCACTTGTTGTTCTTGCTCTTTTAGATAGGTGCCAAACTGACATTGCTTTTATACAACATTTTGCTTTTGTTTTTGTCTTTGTATTTTACGCGACAGCGATGTACAATATTAATAATGTCAGGAGTTCCTGAATGAAGCATTATAATACCACCCCCCATCAGAGTTCATTTTCCCTTCACCATTGTCCTACTGCGGGTACTATTACACCCCTACAGCCACTTCAGCTACGTGCTTCCCAGTAAAGGCCAGTTTTGGGGATGGAGCAATAGTAGAGCAGGAAGGGCTGGTCCCTGGAACACAGCCAGGAATAATTCCTGAGCATCACCAGGTGTGATAAAAAGAAAAGTTCCCAGTTTCTGTTGGCTTTAGGTATTTGTTTCCTTATTATGCTCCTTTCTATACCACATCTGAGGGAGACAATTCCCTATTTATCCCTCCCTGGCATATCATCATTTTGATTAAACTTTTGAGTTTATACAATTGGGCATAAAATATATGTGATCATATATTTATATTTAATCACAGTATTTATATTTATTCTCTTGCCAAAATATTTTAAAGTAAAATGTATAGAGTCCTTGTGCTACTTGTCTCTCCATTCTAAGTTGGACAATTACAAGAAAATATGTTTCAACTAATATGAAAAATGCTTATGAAATGTGAAAAACGATTTATTTGTCTGTGTCATATAAAATATGTCTGTGTCTCAACATAAAATATGTCTGGACAATTATTGATATTTAAAAAGACATTATTTATACCAGTATGTCATGATATGCGATTTATTGTTATTTGTGATATGCGATATCATAAATTGTGATGCTTTTTCTTATTTTCTTTTTGATCTTCCATATTTTCTAAAATGATTATATATTATGTACTTATTAATACCACTATTATAAATATTTTGCTTGTATTTATTATATATTTACTATATATTATAGCCTTGTTACTACTATCTAAATTATATTATATTACATTAGCTAATAAATTGTTGATTTTAGTAGAAATAAGATTAACTAAATGCTATGCAGTTCCAATGCACTGCCATATATATTTAGACATTGTTCTGATGCAAAAATCAGTTTAAACAAAAGCTGTAACTGCTAGATGCTATTTTCTGATAAATTGAAGTTTTTCAGCTAAGAAAATCATATCTGTTGGGGGCCACAGCTGGAAATGCTCAGGCTTTAGTCTTAGTTCTGCATTCAGGAATTACTCCTGGCAGTACTCAGGGGACCACATGAGATGCCAAGGATCAAACCCAGATATGCTGCATGCAAGGCAAATGCCCTTCCCTCTGTACTATCTATCTCTCCAGCCAAAGGCCATAATAGTTGTGATCTCACATGTTCTTCCAAAATTTTGCCGCTGCATCAGCAGGTGGTGTAGGTACATCTTCATACTTCAGCCTGAGTATGTCTTTGTAACTGCTTCACTCAGGATACAGAAATAAAGTTGTAAGACTTATAAATCTAGGTAAAAATAGAAAATACTTTATCATTGGGGATACTTAGTGTTGAAAGTCATATTCAGATTGCATGAAAGCACCAATTCACTGAGATCCTCAGATATTGCAAACATTACAATTTAAGGCAATCTAAAAATCTAGTATATCAATCACCAGTGTGTAGCAAATAAAAAAGAAATCAAGGGAAAAGGTCAGAAAAAATTCATCTCCCTTTTGATGTGTCAACTCTTCAACCTAGTAATAGAATTATCAGACATCATTAAATAGGGATATCTGGTAACTCTTTTCCTGTTCAAAATCTTGAAGATTCATAACATCTAAAAACATACAAAATGGTAGGTTTATATTAAATTTGGTTCTAAAAGTGTATGGACCAGCAAATACCTAGAAAAGTAAACCTATCAAGAATAGATAAAATACAACAAATGCAATTAAATTAAATGATATCAATAATATTGAGATGAATTATTATGAACTCAATCAGTTTCTAAGATATGTAAATATGTTTTTAAAGACTAATGGACAGAAGAAGTCAAATTTTTCCCCAGGAAAATTAAGATTTTTGAAAGTTGAGATCATTATTCAAAATTTTTGTATAAGTTCTCAATGTTATTAATTAATAAAAGGAAGTCCAATACATTAAACAATGATGTGGTATTTTCTTTATATTAGTTTAAATTGCTGTTGGACATTTAGTCTTCTGAAAGTCAGAAAGTGATTACAGATGTTTAGATGCTAGTCCTCTCAAAGAATCATACATATACACATACAACATAAGGGTATAAAGATAATAAGCAAGATCTCTGAAAAAAAAGCACTTCCTATTTATGGTTTTCCTATTTTGTATTAATGAATGTTAGAATAAGAAGAGCTGAAGTTAGGTAACATCGCATATGTCCCACCGCTTCGTGTGTGTGTGTGTGTGTGTGTGTTGTGTGTGTGTGTGTGTGTGTGGTGGCACACTCTGCAGTGCTCAGGGTAACTCCTAGATCTGTGCTCATGGTTCATTACTGGCTAGGTTCAGGGTACCTTATGCAGGTCTGGGGATCAAACCGTGACACTGGTCACATGCAGAAAAACTGATTTTACCCCTGTACTATCTCTCTGGTTCCTTTGGTTACTATTTTACAATGAACTAGAACTATAATTTTCTACATTTTAACCTCAGTGAAGAAAGATATACCTATTTTCTTTAACCAGTGATAGTTAAGATGGAGCAATCTGGCACTTGTTTCTCAACAATATATTTTGATTTTAAGCATTTTAATATTCCCCCTCAATATGCCATCTGAAAACATTGTTTGTGCCTGAATTTCTTGAAATAGTTAAATAAATCTCTTAAACTGAAAAGCACTTTTTTTTGTATATAAAGCTCTTGCTTGGTGTGGTGTATCTGACATCTGGACCAATTGTCAGCTATGGATAATTATGTCCCTTAATGGTTCCATGCATCTATTTTCAATTCAGTTCAGACCTTATAATTAAAAACTCTTTAAATAGGATACAGCTCTTTTGGATAATGCAAAATCCTGATTGAATTCAAAAGAAAGATGTGTTATCACAGAACCTTTATCTTTAAAATTGTGTTTGGAAGTCTTCTTCCTTGTTTCCCCTAAAAATGATGGAGGATATATATTCATATTGACTAGTATGACTATTTTCATGATAAGAATAGAAAAACTTTATTAAATATATCTCCAGTACATTGCATTTTCTACTAAAATGAAATTAAGCTTGGCCAAAATACTTAAGCCACCTTTACAGATTGATAATAATACCTGTGTTTGTTATGGTTAGATATTAATGAAATTCTGTTGAAAATCAAATGTTGAACCTTTAAAAGTCATTTTGGAAATTTATTTATATGATATACAGAAGTTTGCATGTTATTATTGATTTGTCGTTATTTGTGGACTGCACCCAACAGTGCTCAGTTAGGCTTAAGCCTGGCCCTTTGCTCCAGGATTACTCCTGGCAGGTGCTCAGGAAATGTATGTGGAGTCATGTGCAAGACAGTACCTGGCCTGCTCTGTTTCTCTAGCCACATAGTGCTTAATACTGCAGTGCTATTTCAGTAACCTCAACTACAGAAATTTTCAATAACCTTCAATCACTGTTTTAAGGTCAAATTCCCTTCATCCTCTCTTTGCAGTCTCGAATCACTGTTATATTGTAAATATCTCATGGTTTGGGGAGTTGCCTTAATTATCTAAGCAACTCACCCAAAATAAATATCATAAATGCTATGGACCATCAGATTAATTCATGGCTAGTTAAAATCTAAATGTCTCTATTTCCCCTGCTTGTGTGTCACACTTAAGGAGGAATTGTAACTGTTCATTCTCATGGTAGAAATATATAATGAACTATATCCTCAGGTTATCTTTTTTCTACTGGAAACAGCATCTTTATAGTCATCACTTTCCTAATCTCTGTATTGCTGAAAGGAAAGTCAATCTAATATCATTTTATCCCTCAAAAAAGTAACAATTACTAATGTCAAAAAGAATATATCCTATGCTTTAGGATTTTAGACAGAATGGCAGCAAGCATGTAAAAAAGTTATTATTACTTACTTCTACTGAGATGAGAATCTTAAAATTATGATATAGAGCTAAATCTTCTAATAAATGGTTTTATTGAAGTATGTTCTTGTGTATCTGTTTACATATTCTATATAGCTGAGTTCACACATAGTGAGTGACAGGATTGAATCTGGGGGACCGTGATCATATGGTTCACAGATCTGTTCTTCTATAAGGTCCTTTAAAAATTAGAAAATTCTTCAAAAGTCCAAGATAGGAGATATAGTCTGATGACTTAAAAGCTTACCATACTACCTGTGTCCTTTATTTTGTGAATGGGAAACAAAACAGTAAATGAATTTCACAAGAACTCTAAATCCTAAGTGTTGAGATACAGAATTGCTATTTAAAACTTTACTATGTTTTATTTATTCTCTACTACACACTTTAGCATATTAACTTTGTGCCGGTTCCAACCCTCAGTGCTTATTAACAAGAATTCATAATTCCAGTACAATTTACTATAACACAGAACTGAATATCTAGGTAAGAATTCTAAAGTACATATCAATATTGGTTTATTCAATTTGTTTTGTAAGTTAAAATGCAACATGTTAATTGCATTTTCTCTCTACCTCATTCTATCTCATTAGTCTATGCTGAAATTCAGTGAACTATTTTGATCTACTTACGATTAACTTTCACCACAGTATTGATTTAGCAGTTATGATACTAATGAGAATCAATATCTTATTTTTGATGCAATTCTAAAACCCACGTGCATTTTTTATTTCTCTAAGAAAATTAGAATCAGTGAGTTCATAAATTGCTTTTAGAAAAATAGAAATGGCAGAACACACAATAATGGGAATAAGCGACTCAATAAATATGTTCTGGTGAACTATATACTCATTTTTTCTGATGAAGAAAAAATTATGCTGTATTTATTAAAATATTGTGACTCAACTTTACCAGCAACAAAATATAACACATGAAAGAAACAATTCAAGTTTTTAATGAATTTGTCACTTCAAAAATGAGTCTCTATTGGGCCGGAGCGATAGTACAGCGGGTAGGGAGTTTGCCTTGCAAGTGGCCGACCTGGGTTGGATCCCCGGCATCCCATATAGTCCCCTGAGCACTGCCAGGAGTAATTCCTGAATGAAGAGCCAGGAGTAATCCCCTGAGCATCTCTGGCTGTGACCCAAAAAAGCAAAAAAAAATCAGTATCTTTCTGTTACTGTTCAACAGATAGTCCAATACATTCAAGAAATTAAAAATATGTAATTTGAAAATATATGTATATGTATAGATACATTTTTGCTTTTAAAAGATTAATATGATAATGTGATTATTATCACAAATATTGGTTAGTTGGGCTGCATGAGTTTTATCCCATTTTTGTCACTTACACAGTGCAATTTAAGGGACATTACTTAAACTCTCTGTTCCTGTTTCTTAAAATTAATAGCATCTACTTCATACAGGTATAAAAGGTGACATTGATTTAATATATGCAAAAGTTTTATATCTGGGGCTAGCACACAGTAAGCTTTCTGTATTTACTATCATTATTCATCATTAAGCTTTCTTCATTAGAGAAAATATGCCTTCTTTCTTAAATTAACCTGTCATTAGCCAAACAGAGAAGTCTGTGTGTCAAATACATACATCATTATCCCCCTGCAAATACGTTACTATGTTAGAGTGACAAGTCCAAATATTGTTGAACTAGAAAAAGTTTTGGATATATATATACATATATATATGATGGCTCATGTATCTTTCAATTCTTTTTTAACTTTTCAATAGAAAAATCAGTAAGGCTAGAAAAGAACCATGCTATTTAAGCAAACTTTTCTTCATTTTTTTTCAAAAGAAGCACAGGATATGTGTTAATATTTTCAAGAGAAAAGACTCTATGGTTAGTGAATCATTTGCTTTGTCTAGCCCTGAGGATGCACCAGAAGAAAACTCCTTTTTTGTTTTGGTTTTATTTGATTTTCTTGGTGTTGCTTTGGCTCTATGCTTAGGGCTTACTCCTGGGGCTGTGCTTAGGGACCACTCCTCATGGTGCGAGTGTTGGTTATGTGTAAGTCAAGTGCCCTACCTAGCTGCACCATTTCGCTGGCCCAGGAATACTTTTTTTTTGTACCACACTCTTTTAAGTTTATGATACAACTGGTTTATATCTTACTTTGATTCTTTTTCTCCCTTATCCATATTTTAATCATCATGTGTATCATATATATTGCTCTTTTACTGTAATTATTAACTCATTTTTAGTGTATGGGATAGAGGAGAAATGTCATATGGCATGCATTCTCAGTCAAACTTTCTTAAGAAATGTCACCTTATCACTAATCTGTACTTATTATTTTGATGTAGCTTACCTTAGTAGTATAAATTTACATTCTTAATGCAGATAAAAAGGCTTCTCTTTGTTTGTGTGTATGGGTATGTTGCGAAGGGAGGGTCCTTTATGACTCCACCTGGTGGGTTCATGAACTACTCTGTAATTACTCTTTTATAAAAAGTTTCTTGTGACCATGATCAAAAGATGGGTTTTGTTTTTGGGAGGGGTCTGAGTGGGGTGGGTGGGGCTGCATGAGCCTGCCATCTTATCACATTGCTCAACACTAAATCAACCTTTTCCTCCTTGCACCAATTCTTGTTTGTTGAATATTGGCCTTCAACAGCAAAACATCCCAATTTGATTCAGAAGCAGTAACACTGCTCCTTGCCTTGGAAAGATTATTTTCCATTTTAGGATTTGGTGCCTGCAGCTACAAAAAATGTATCCTATTACATGAATTATTTTGAAGGATTATTACTAGGCTTGACCTATGATATAATGCTTAGTATATTTTTTATTTTAACTAATACAAATGTACAAAGTACCTTTAGAAAAATGGACACAATAGACAATGTGCAAGGTCAGTTATTTGCTAATTGATTATGTATGGTCTTTTGCCTCTTCATTTATATTGCTCTGAGTATAGTTTGGCCATCCACTTTTTTTTTTCTGTCCAGACATAGTCTTCAAATTTCAGTATTCAAAATGGTCTTTGAAAAGCATGTTTCTCCCAAACAGAGCTAAACTCCAAGGACTACTATTAAGAAATGTTATTCTTGAAACATAGTCCTCCCCAAATAATATACTTTTCCATTATTAATTTTAGCTTGAAGGATGTCAAAGCCTTTTGTCCATCCACCACACAGCCTACCTTGGCATTCTCATTTGCAGTTACTTTCTATCAGGCACTTAAGAACCACTCTCATACTTCTCTGCTCATGCATTTTTCATGCTTGAAATAACCTTACTTCTCTACAAAATGAAGAGTGCACATTCTCCGGCCTACATAAAATAGTGAGCTGATTGAAAAGTTCTCCCTGAGAACACTATTTAGCTGCAGCAGCAGTACATGGAACTCTACAAATTTGTAAACTTCATATTATTTTTTTCTTTCTTTCTTTATCTTCGACAAATTAAATAATCTGACCTAGAGTTCATAATATAAACTTATTTGTGTCAAAACTATCGACTGCTCTTTGAACAATGAAGAAGCAAATTAGCATTAGCATTCAGTTATGGGGTGAGGGGTGAGGCTTAGGGTGAGGGGTGAGGTGGGGCAAGATGGGGAATGGAATCAAAAGGCATAAACTTCCTTCAAAAATTAAAGGAAAAAAATAAACATTATAAGGCTTTCATATGAATGTGGTACCTATAGTTAATAATGCTATATTGTGTATTTTAAAAGTTGCAAAGATAGTAGATCTTAAAAGAAAAACTGGTGATGAATGCTATAGTGATGGTCATTTCACAATATAGTAGATCGTCCTATATGCAGTTTTTCCCTTCAGTTTTAGTTAGTGTGACTTAAGATTAATAAATACAATAAGGTGTTATTCATGCAACTCACTAGAGCATACTATTGCAATCATTGTGTGACCCAATGATCAAAAAGAAAAGAGAAATAGTAAATATATATATAACTCAGTGCAATTCATGGGTTCAGGCATCACTTGAGGTTTTTGACTGTATGCCCAGAAGATAAGGGGACTGTTACACACTTGTATCACTTATCTTCCCATTGTTCATCATACTGCTCAAGAGGACGCCAATAATGTATCCATTAGTCCTATGGAGTGCTAGTGTGGCCCAAAGACATCTGCTCGTTCCAGTAACACAAAGAGCCTCAAACAATTTGATCAGGTCATGGGAGAGAGGTCTATTATTGTTACTGTTTTTGGCATATCAAATACGACATGGGTAGCTTGCCAGGCTCTACCATGCAGGAGTGGGGGAATACTCTCGGTAGTAGGTAGGCTTTCAGTTCTTGCATTTACTAATGTACTAGGTAGCAGCTCTGCCCTATGTATCTGTGTCTCTGGTTCAAGGCCAACAGCCCAGAAGCAGTTCGTGGGTGGGTCCACAGGCCCTCCCAGATGGGACAGAGGTGGGGAAAGGGACCCCAGCTCCATCTTCACAGAAGAGCTCCGCTGTTGTAGACACAAATAGCAAATCATTACACTTATATATTAACCTAAATATAAAATACTGTGTATCTGAAACCAATATAATGTCATCTCAAAAAAATATTTGTTTAATTAGAAGCAGTGAAAAATAAAACACCTAATTGTGCTTTTCACTACTAAATAGGCATTTGGACACTTTCATGCCCAGTAAAGCTAACTGTAACTACTGCAAGTAAATCACATCACTGTCGCATGTAAGAGAGCAATGTATCTCTCTCCATAATGCTCACGGAGAGAGAGAGTGGGAGTAAGAAGGAACGGCTTACCATAGAGAAGGCGGGGGTGGGGGCTGAGGACTGGCAGGAGGGTAAACGGGCACACTGTTGGTGGAAATGTGCTCTGGTGGAGCAATGGGTGTCAAAACATTTTGTGATTGAAACCCGATTATGAACAGTGTTCTAACTGTATGGCACCGCGACTGAATAAAAAAAGTAACGGTGTACAAACTCCACCCCCACCCTGAAAGTCGGTGCCCCCCACCAAAGCCTCAAAGTCCTCTCCTGCCCCTACCACCCCCTTGGAAACTCATTAAAATTGTTTATGATTACACTTGGGTCAAACGTTTACAACAGTTTTAATAAAATGGTTTTGGTGTACACACAAAGATAATCTTTTTTTTTAACATTTTATTATACCACCGTGAGATATACAATTACAACGTTGTTCACGCTTGGGGTTTCGGTCACGCAGTGTTCCAGCACCCCGCCCCTCCACCAGTGCCCCTCAACCACCACCCATGTCCCCAATTCCCCTCCCCCTCCCACATCCTGCCTAAATGGCAGGTTTTTTATCTCCTCTCTCTCTCCCTCTCTCTCTCCTCCTTCTCCCACACATTGTGGGTTGCACTACGCTACACTTAGAAGCCATCATTTGCATTTTTTGTCTGTATTTAATGCTCAGTTCTATGTTGGTATCAGACCTTTAGACATTTATTCACACATGTTCCCTTCTCTATCTAACCAAACCTCCTGACTCTCACGCGCTTGTGGTAATTTCCACTTTTGGTAAGATCACCTGGTATATTTATGTCATGCAAATAAATGCAGTCATTCTATGTCTCTCTCTTTCCTTCTGACTAATTTCACTCAACATGATTCTCTCCATGTCCATCCATTTATAGGAAAATTTCATAACTTCATTTTTTCTGACAGCTGCATAGTATTCCATTGTGTAGATATACCATAGTTTCTTTATCCAGTCTTCAGTTCTCGGCTGGTTGTTTCCAGGTTCTGGCTATTGTGAATAGTGCTGCTATGAAAATAAAAGTGCAGATTGTGTTTCTGCTGTGTGTTTTTTGGCTTCCCAGGGTATATTCCCAGGAGCGGTATGGCTGGGTCAAAGGGGAGCTCAATTTCTAGTCTTTGGAGGAATGTCCATATTGTTTTCCAGAAAGGTTGTACAAGTCAACATTCCCACCAACAGTGTATAAGAGTCCCCTTTTCCCCACATCCACGCCAGCACTTGTTGCTTTTACCCTTTTGGATATGGGCCATTCTCTGTGGTGTGAGGTGATATCTCATTGTTGTTTTGATTTGCATCTCTCTGATGATTAGTGATGATGAGCATTTTTTTCATATGCATTTTGGCCATTCGAATTTCTTCCTTGTCAAAGTTTCTGTTCATCTCTTCTCCCCATTTTCTAATGGGGTTGGCTGTTTTTTCTTATATAGCTGTACCAGTGCCTGATATATCCTGGATATTAACCCCTTATCAGATGGGTATTGGGTGAATATTCTTTCCCATTCTGTGGACTGTCTTTCTATCTTGGTCACTGTTTCTTTCGAGGTGCAGAAGCACTTCAGTTTCATGTAGTCCCATATATTTATATTTTCTTCTAGTTGCTTTGTTAATGGTGTTTCACCTTTGAAGATGTCTTTAGCTTCAATGTCGTGGAGGGATTTTCCTAAATTTTCTTCAACGTACTTTATGGAATCAGGTCTGATATTGAGATCTTTAATCCATTTTGATCTGATTTTTGTGCAAGGTGTTAGACACCTTGGTCCAAAGGTGGACCTGTTAGACACAGGTCCAAATTCATTTTTTTACATGTAGCTGTCCAGTTTTCCCAGCACCACTTGTTAAAGAGGCTTTCCTTACTCCAGTTTGGACTCTTTGCACCTTTATCAAAGATTAACTGATCATTTGGACTCTTTGCACCTTTATCAAAGATTAACTGATCTTGGGGCCAGAGCGATAGCCCAGCGGGTAGGGCGTTTGCCTTGCAAGTGGCGGCCTGTGCCGGCTCAGGTTCGATCCCCGGCATCCCATATGGTCCCCCGAGCACCGCCAGGAGTAATTCCTGAGCATCGCAGGGTGTAACCCAAAAAAAAAAAAAAAAAAAAAAAAAAAGATTAACTGATCATATATTTGAGGGTGGGTGTCAGGATACTCAACTCTATTCCATAGGTCCACTGGTCTGTTTTTATTCCAGTACCACGCTGTTTTAATTACTGCTGCTTTGTAGTACAGTTTGAGGTTGGGAAAGGTGATGCCTCCCATCTTCTTCTTCCCAAGGATTGCTTTAGCTATCCGTGGGGGTTTATTATTCCATACGAATTTCAGGAGTGTTTGGTCAATTTCTTTAAAGAATGTCATGGGAATCCTTATAGGAACCGCATTGAATCTGTACAAAGCTCTAGGGAGTATTACCATCTTGACAATGTTAATTCTCCCCATCCATGAGCAGGGAATGTGTTTCCATTTCCTCGTGTCCTCTTTTATTTCTTGAAGCAGTGTCTTGTAGTTCTCTTTGTATAGGTCCTTTACACACTTGGTTAAGCTGATTCCTAGGTATTTGATTTTCTGTGGCACAATTGTGAATGGGATCGATTACACAAAGATAATCTTAAAGGCATCTATATCTGTGTAGTGTCACCATCCACACAATATGTTTTTAAATTTCATATGTGGGATATAAAGAAACATACTACGGGAACAACAAATGACCAAAGTCATTAGAATCACAGATTTTGCCTACACAACTGATTTTTCATAGGAGTTGGGGTGGTTGGGAGGTCGTTTGGGACACTGGTGAAGGAAATCAGGCACTCTGGTGATGGAAATAGTATTGAAGTGATGTATACATGAGTGATATGAATCATAATATTGTAAATCCAGTCTTTCAATAGAAATTGAAATCCTAAATTAGTTAAAACTAGTAATGCCACCATCAAACAGTGTTATATGTATAATAAGACAAATAAATGCATATGAAGATTAAAGTGGATTAGTAAAATTAGGATTGAAAATTTATTCCCTTATATTTCAGTAAGTTATATACCTAGATATATGTATGTACAGGTAAACATTCTGTCTAAAATGTGATTCTGCTGATATAAAATACTGTTAGAAAAAAACTTTGAGATAATAAAAGTTTTCAACAACCCACAGATACTAATTATCCTTTTCATGAAAATTATTGCATGTAACTCTTAATGATCCCTGAAATGAATTTCTTCTAAGTGAAATTTCCCTTTTTATGCTATCTTATATAAATTAAACCTCCAAAATTCACATTTAATTATGCTTATTAGGTAGCAAATAGGTAACAAAAATATGATGCTTTCATAAGTTAATAAGTATTAATAACTTTTGGTACTTAGAAAAATAATAAACTCTACTAATGATATCACAATATTGTAGTTTTTCTAAATTCTTCACCAGCCTCTGAATAATGTTCAAGAATTTCATATAAACGCATAAAGCAGACAGCTAGGTCCAATTCTTAATATATGCCCAAGAGACCTGGCTATATAAATAAGTTATTGAATAATATCTGATGATGGTAATAGATGGTAGGACAGATAGGCAGGAAGTTTATATAATTTAGTTCACCTTATTTTCACTCCTCCGACTGAACTTACTTTTATTTTATTTTATTTATTTATTTTTTGCTGTTTTGGGTCACACCCAGCAATGCTCAGGGGTTACTCCTGGCTCTGCACTCAGGAATTACTCCTGGCGGTGCTCGGGGACCATATGGGATCCCGGGATCGAACCCGGCAGGCATGGGCCGGCCACGTGCAAGGCAAACACCCTACCAGCTGGACTATCGCTCCGGCCCCTGAACTTACTTTTAAACTTAAGTGTTTTTCATTGAGAATAGGGGAAAAACAGCTGGAAAGGAAAATTCTGTGACTGCCCCTAAGGCATCAGTGCATGAACGCATAATGGCAAGCTCAGCAATAGCATAGCGGGGGCGTTTGCCTTACATACAGCCGACCCAGGTTTGATTCAGCATCCCATAAGGTGCCCCGAGCACCACCATTGTAATTCGTTAGAGCAGAGCCAAGAGGAACCCCTGAGCATTGCCGGGTGTCACCAAAAAGCTAAATAAATACATTAAAAATAAATAAATAAATAAATAAATGAGTGAATGAATAAGTAGATAAATAAATAAATACATAAATAGATGAATAAATATATAAATAAATATATAAATAAATAAGTAGACAGACAGGCAGGCAGACAGACAGACAGGCAGGCAGACAGACAGACAGATAAATAGATAGATAAGCAAATAAATTAGCAGATAAGCAAAAATAAATAATAAATAGAAAAGCAAGCAGATAGATAGATAGATAGATAGATAGAGATAGATAGATAGATAGATAGATAGATAGATAGATAGATAGATAGATAGATAGATAGATAGATAGATAGATAGATAGATAGATAGATAGATAGATAGATAGATAGATAGATAGATAGATAGGTAGGGGTAGGTAGATAGGTAGATAGGTAGATAGATAGAAGTAGATAGATAGATAGATAGATAGATAGATAGATAGATAGATAGATAGGTAGGTAGATAGGTAGATAGATAGGTAGATAGATAGATAGATAGATAGATGGATGGATGGATGGATGGATGGATGGATAGATAGATAGGATAGATGGATGAGATAGATGGATAGATGGATAGAAGATAGATAGATAGATAGATAGATAGATAGAAGATAGATAGATAGATAGATAGATAGATAGATAGATAGATAGATGATAGATGATAGATAGATAGATATGATAGATAGAAAGATCGATAGCTAGATAGATAGATAGATAGATAGATAGATAAGGTAGGTAGGTGATGAATGGATGGATGGTTTGGATGGATGGATGGATGGATGGATGGATGGATAGATGGAAAGATGATGGATGCATGGAATGATGGATGATGGATGGATGGATGGATGGATGGATGGATGGATGGATGGATGGATGGATGGATAGATGGATGGATGGATGAACAGACAACTAAGTATCTAAATAGAATTAAAAATAATAAATAAATAAAATTAAGGAAGCGGAGCGGCCAATCCTGCAGGAAGCTCAAATATAGAAAAGCGGCGCTGAAGAATGCTCCACGGGGGAGGGCACAGGCGGATAGAGAAATGAACTCAGACCCTGCAACTCACTATGCCTGAATTGCCAACACCGGGAGGCCACAGGCCCCCAGACTCACTGGAACTAATTTCCAACACCGTGGGAAGGGAGCCAGGCCCCTCCTGAAGTGACTTGCCTAGTCCACGCCCAGGCGGGTCGAGCCTCAGGCCCCTCCAACACACTTGCCTATTGCCAACACCCTGGGAGGGGTGGAGCCTCAGGCCCCTCCAACTCACTTGCCTATTGCCAACACCCAGGCGGGTCGGCGTAGGCCCCACCAACACACTTGCCTGTTGAGCAGTTGCAGTCTCTGCCCTCGCCCCACAGACACATCCCTGTAGATTTCATTTGCTTTGTATACTGTCCCGTGAGTTACAAAGTCTCAGGACTTCTGAAGTCCCACAAAAGGTGATGAGGCTACAGTGGATTCGGCTGGCAGCATCCTTCAGACACTAGCACCATGCAGCCTAATCCCAGGCTCAGCAGGAGGATGGCGGTGGGGGGTGTCGGCCACAACTCCACCCCAGAGGCTCACACAGTCTCCCCGCCATACTCTGACACAAACAGAGTCTCAGCTCCACGTTGCCAGCAGTCAGCCTGTTCACGGAAGACCAAACTTCCAGCCAAAGCACAGGACACCAGAGTACTGGGCTGGTTTTCTGCCCATATCTGCACATCAAGAGACTTGGAGCTGGCGGCAAAAAGCTCAGAGGATGCAGTTGTGTTCAGGTCACTGCTGGGGGCAGACATTGCCAAGAAAGCAACTGGAAGTTGCCGTCACAGGGGTCGAATGGGTGGCAGACACTGGAGGTGAGCCAATCACAGCACTCGGCCCCTGGCTCAGAGCAATATTCAAAATGCAAAATGCCTCCCTTTTGGCCCCTCTCTTTCTCCCAGTTCCCAAGATCAGCTTACTGTGACACGACAACTCAAATGTAAGGCTCGAACCCTGGGCTAGAGCCCAGGACAGCTAGAGACCTTGGTGCTCTAGCAGACAGGAACACAAGTGCCACGACTCCCTGCTGCCAACCAGGTTAAAATGCATCAAACCATAAACACCAGATTGATTTTGCAAAAGCAGATTGATTGTCGCTGCCAGAGTAGGAGCCTGATACTGCGGATTAGAGCATCTGATATCCACTGTTCTGATCACCAGGAACTTGGAGCTCCACTTGCACTTCTCAGAAAGCCTCAGGAATGCTGAGAAATTCAGCCACACCAATAGACAGGGGGACAACCATGAGACATTCTTTTTTAATTTTTTTTAAAAATTTTATTATGCTACCATGAGATATACAATCACAAAACTGTCCATGATTAGGTGTCAGTCATACAGTGTTCCAGCACCCATCCTTCCACCAGTGCCATTTCCCACCACCAATGTCCCCACTTCCCCCCCCTCCCCCCCAGCTTACCTCTATGGAAGGTACTTTGCCTCTTATTCTCTCTCTCTCTCTCTCTCTCTCTCTCTCTCTCTCTCTCTCTCTCTCTCTCCTCTCTCCCTTCTCCTACACATTGTGGCTTGCAATTTAGAGGCTATCATGTATTATATCCCTTTACCTACATTCAAGGCTTTAAACATTCTTAAATACCACATAATTTTGACACTGCCTCAGGTTGAATTAAGAGCAACAAACTTCTTGGTGTTCACTGAAAAAATTGTTGGAAGTAAAGTTTAATAAACTAGAAGAAAGATTTATTGGTAAAAATATGAAGAATTCATTGAAACAGAATTGAAAGAGCTAAAGAAAACAATAGCAGGTCTCAGAAGTAGAAGGGATCAAAACAAATCAGATTGGTGAGCTTGAGGGTACTGCGCTACAACATGATCATTAAAGAAGAGATAGTAGAAATATTTTGAAAGAATGAAGAAAAATTAGACATTTAATGCACAAAAAGCCAGAGAAATAATCCATCTATATCTTTTGATTCCAGAAAGAGAAGGGGAACAAAAACTAGTGAAAGAGGTAACTACTTATTGCAAGGCAGAAGGGAGGTGATGCAATTTGTCTTGTCGAGGCAGACAGCAAAAGAGTAAGCAAACTGTCAGCAACACATTTTCTTCAGTGATATTTCTAATTTGAGTTACACAGAGGCTGATACAAGGAACCTGAGCAGAGGTCTTGAGCTTAGAGACATCACAAAACACTCTTGCATTGTTACATGTCTGGACACGTGTAATTTGGTAACCTGAATGATGGCGGTTATATTAAAATGAGAGTCATAAAACCAAAATTCCTATACAGGTCATTTCTTCTACCAGTATATTTTCAAAATTCTGAGCTCTGCAGCACTGAGGTGAAGGTGACCCAAACACTTTACAAAGCAAATCAGTTTTCTTATTCTTATAGTGATGAATAGGAAATGACTATGAAGCCCATAATTCCATGACTGGTTCATCAACGAATGTCTCAAAATTCAGTTCGAATCATTGATGAGGCACTGCAAATAGGGGGTACAGGCAGATATGGTCATCTCAACACTGTTGCCTACCCAAATTCAGCATATTCCTTACTCAATTTGATTTATCGACTTATTCTATTTTTATAGTGGAGGAAGATATAAAGCATTTCTGATGAGAGACAGTACTCGGTTTTAGCCCATGTCTGGGTTTCATTCATATTATTAAGTTTGGGGCCAGGTAGCTAGTACAGCAGGCAGGACGCTTGTCTTACACTCAGTCAACCCAAACTAGTCCCTGACACCACATATGATTCCCGAGTCCTGCCAGGAGAGATCCCTGAGCCCAGAATCAGGAATCCAAAAACAAAAAATATTGCTACATTTACCAAAATAAGATGAGAAGTGTCTTGTGAGAGAGAGAAAGAGAGAGAAAAAAAAGTAAGAAAGAGAGAGAGAGAGAGAGAGAGAGAGAGAGAATCTCTAGGGCTCAAGGGATATATGATTGGAATTAGCAGCAAAGAATACTACAAAACTTATATTTACTATCTTCATTGAAATAGATGGAGAGATTGAACGAAGTAGAAAAAAGCATAACAACAGATTTGAAATCTGTAAAACTAGAAGGAAAGCACAAGTTTCTTCTAAAAGTTTTGATTTTTGGCACCACAGACTGTGTAGCTCAGACTACACAGAAAATCAATATAGTCCATGGTCAGCTTGAAACACAACGTTACAAGATAGCTTAAAGAATTTTTCTGGGGCCGGAGAGACAGCCCAGCGGGTAGGGCGTTTACCTTGCACGCGGCCGGCCTGTGCTGGCCCGGTTCGATCCCAGGCAACCCATATGGTCCCCCGAGCACTGCCAGGAGTGATTCCTGAGTGCAGAGCCAGGAGAAACCCCTGAGCATTGCCGGGTGTGACCCAAAAAGCAAAAAAAAAGAGTAGCAAAAAAAAAAAAAAGAATTTTTCTCAAAATGTTTAAAATAAACCATAATATAGATCATTATTGGTTTCAATAAACTGAATCTATTGCTGTAAAAAGAAAGGTGGGAATACACTGATGATTTATTCCTCTTGCCCATATTAACTATTAAACTGAAAAGTTGGATTCTTTGTTTAGCAGATGTGACAGACTTCTAAGAGTCACTATTCTAGAGCCTCTCGTGTTTAGCACACCCCATTACAGCTGAACAATTATATTGTAATATGTAAAATCAGGGAACCCCTATTTAAGCTTGGGCATTTAACCCACATGTGAAATAATGCATAAATGTGGCTTTAAGCGGCTGTATATATGCTTGTTTTTAAATAGAAATGAATAAATTTTTCAATAGTTAATGACAAAAAATATTTCAGTCTATTTTTCCCTGAGATCCTGCTTATAAATAAGATACATGAGATTATTCTTGCACAAAAATCTAATTTTTTCAGCTGGTCCCTAGTTCCCTTACTAAGCTTGAATAGAGGATAAGCAGTTAGGAAGACACTATACTATCTCTCTGATCTGCAACTAACTCATTATAAGTAAAATGGTAGTCTTCACTCAGCTTCTTTATATAGTGAAGAAAATGTGTGGATCTCAGTATCAACAAATGGAGACGCTACTGGCACCTGCTCAAACAAATTGATGAACAACGGGAAGACAAGTGTTAATGTGTGGATCTTAATCTAAGCCCTAAACCTCTCTCAAATGATTTTGAATTTATCTGGAGACTAAGATGGAGCTTGAGGGACAGTTCAAAGGGCTGGAGCACATGATAGGCTTTGCATGACTGGAGCTCAGTGTTCAATTCCCAACATAGTATGCTCCAAACAGAGCTGGGAGAAACCCCTGACCACTAAGCAGAAAGTAGGTGATCTGAAATTCCCTCCGGGAAAGTGGAGAAAATAAATACATATATTTTATTGGAGATTTTTCAAATCCAAAAAGTACAATGTTTTCATTTTCCATTCATTAATAATTCATAATCATAATACATCATTACTTCTAACCAATGCCACTGAAAATTTATAAAGCAGTCAAAATAAGAAAGTGCATCATGGGAAAAATACCATTTCTCTAACAAAATATGTAATTTCAATGTTATTATCAAAACAATCAGACCTGAACTTTACTTTTTTCTTCTGATGTTAAAGAAGTCGAAAATAAAACTTTTCTTTTGTAAATACACAATTACAAAGATGGCTACTGTAGAAGAAAATAATTACAAACAATGCTCTTGAATGATGTAACGGGTCTTGTTTGAAATGAATTTGCATAACTGGCAGGCAGCTTTGAGTTTTCTAAATCTCCATGGCAGAATGTGTCCCAATTTTTTTTCCGGAACTAAGATGACAATGTTCTTAAACAAAATTGTTACTAAATTTCCTTTGAATTTCTGACTGCATGATTGAATAAAAATTCTCTCTTAAACTGGCTTTAAAGACGAGTATTTCATGACAGCTAATATATTTCCTATGCAAATTATTTGGCCTCTTTTTCCATTGGAAGCAAGAAAGACAAATGTTGCCATCTATTTAATTTAGAATGTACTACCAAATCAAATGTACTATTCCCTGGAACTAGATATCCATTTTATTGTATCATGTCATTAAAAGAGCACATTTCATATTGAGGACAATTCCAAGATAATAAGGTGATTTCGTTGTATGTGCATGAAGTAGAGCCAGAAAGAAATATTTCCTATTACATGTACATCATCTGAATTAAATTTGTAGTTTGTATAAAAATAAATATTATTTATAGGTATATTACTTATTTATAATAAGCAATATACGTGGCTGTCCATAAGTAATAAACATAAATATATATAGAATTTTTATATATACATAGATATTCCAGTTGCATTTATATAGATACAATTAAAGTTTTCAAGTTAAAAAGGACAAACATTTCACGTTAAAAATTCAAGTGCCTCTAAGTAAATTTTAAGTTGACTGGCACCTTCATTTCTAAATTTTAATACGGATATATACCCCAAGTTAATAAATTATATTTTTACAAATATCCCTATATGCCTTAGAACATTAGAATAGTGTCCTTTACTTATAGCTCAACCATTTTAAAATTAAATCTATTTGGGTTTTTGTATACATTCTTTTTTTTTTTTTGGGTCAAACCCAGCAATGCTCAGGGATTTCTCCTGGCTCTGCAGTCAGGAATTACTCCTGGCAGTGCTCGTGGGACCATATGGAATATGGGTGATCAAACTCAGGCTGGTACGGGCTGGCCATGTGCAAGGCAAACGCCAAACCCGCTGGACCATCGCCTCCGGCCCCTGCACACATTCTTTGCTGAAAACATTGACTCTCATCTCAAAGTATCTAGTTATTTTCTCAATTATGTTCATTCTTATAAAAAAAAAACAAGTTCATTCTTATAAAAGTAGTTCAGTAATTTATTTCCTTTCCTATTCATTTACTTTGGGGGCCCATTCCTGTAATGGTCAAGGGCTACTCCCAGCTCTGCTTTCCAGGGGTCCATCTTGGGCCAGCCAGAAATCAGCCCTCCTGCAGGCAAAGCATGCTTTTTACGTGCTCAGTCCATTATTTCCAAAAACCCTCAATAATTACTTTCCTGTGCTGTAAATAGATAAAGTAAACGTTTTGTGATTCATGAATGACTCACATGCTTATTTTGTATCTCTTTATGCTCAATCACAACAAATATTAAATGAAAGTTTGAAAAATTTAAAGAAGAGGAATTGTCACTACAATTTAAAGTCATGTCAAACTGTCTGGTCTAATATCATAGCAAATAATTAGAATTTTAGTCAGGCAAAGGATTAGCCTTTGCACATACGGGAATCGGGAAGTTATAACTTTATAGAGGAACAAGTTATCAAGCTTTAATGCCAGGCACAACTCTACTACAGGCTTGGTTCTGAGTTTTATAGGAAAGAATGACCGGCTGAAAATCCAGAGAGGGCTTTTATGACATGGTTTTATGATAGCTCCCCTGTGAATCTCAGATGGAGTTCTCAGAGCATTCACCTGGTAAAATGAGATCCACCCTCATTATCAATTATCTTTAAGTTAATGACTGCAGATAGTATTCACATTATAAAATTAATTTACAGCAATATCAAATCTAATATTTAGCCAAAATTTCCAAATTGGGTACCAAAGATTAACAAAAGTTACATAAACTTAACCAACACAAGCCTTAATCCTAGGGAAAAAAAATATAAGAAAGGAATAAGAATGGGAAAATGGGATTTTAAATATATATTTAAATATATATAATATACTTACTTGAAACCCACTTAAAGGCACATATTAGCAAAATTATTAAGATTTCAAGCTAAAAGAATATTAGATATAGCCAGGTGGCAAGCAAAACTATAATGTGTGCAAGAAAGAAACAGTAAACTAAAGCAACATAGACAAGAAAATAAAGGTAAAATTAGTGGAGACTGTTCAGAGATGATTCTTGGTGAAAAAAATTCAGTGTCTAATGTTTTCTGTTTGAGACAGTAACAGACCAAAATAGGTGTCAGTCTTAACTACTGTCACTTTCTTGTCTAGGTGTCACTTTCTTCCTTTCAATGGAGAAATACAGGGAAAAGCTTTAAGTCTTAGACATAGCAACGCCTTTCATATATAACACCAAAAATGGTTTCAACAAAGGGGGAGCCAACAACTTGGACTTGCCACAATTTCAGTCAGTTGTGAATCAAAGGATATACATAGTGCATATCTTTTACACCAGCAGTTTACTTGGATTTGCTTTTTAAACTAAACTTAAAATGAAAGTTCGATTGACACATACATGTCCTGAATACCCAAAGCAATCCTTACCATAAAAAGTTGAACACATAGCATTCCTTGGCTTTAAACCCACTATGAACCTACAGTAAAGAAACATTGTCCTATTCTATTTAGGTTCGATCCCTGATGCCCTAGATGGTTCCCAAGCCCCATAAGGAGTGATTCTCGAGCAGAAAGGAAGAGGTGAGCACCTCCAGCTGTGGTCCAAGAACAACTAAATAAAGTCAAAAACTGATTAACCCAATGGGCTTGCTATCAAAAGGAAATGGACAGTTGTTTAGATTTTGAAATGATGAACAAAGTGAGCTAGACTCCCCAGCTTGTTAGTACTCCACCAGCAGAAGAGCTGACCACAGCCTGGCTTGTCACCAACCCACTCTGCAGCAGTCTTTACCAAGCCCAGCCCAAGTATGCCTGATCCATTGCCTCACATTCATGGGGCAGGGTTGCTACTAGCTCTCCCTGTGCCTAGCTGATCACGAGGCACCCGGGGAAGGCAGGTTCTAGCTCTGGCCCGCCACACTAGCGGAGCCTTGCAAGAAGCCAGAGAAACCCCCCACACCATGAGGGCCACCATCATCCACATCCGACTCCCCAGCTCATCAGAGCCCCACCCTGCAGAAGAGCTGATCACAAGCCCAGCTCGTGTGTCCGCTTTGTGACTACACAGTTCATCAATAAATTAATGGGATGAGAGGCGATGACAAGAGTTTTCCACCCGCAGGGCAGAGTCTGGCAAGCTACCCGTGTCTTATTTGATATGCCAAATACCAGTAACAATTAATTATAAACCTCATTCCCATGACCTGATGGAATGGATTGAGGCTCTTTATGTTCCTGGAGCAAGCAGAGGCCCCTGAGCTACCCTAGCATGACAGGACATATGGAGATGTTACTGGTTCCCACTTGAGCAAATCCATGAACAATGGGAAGACAAGTGAAGTGATACAAGTGACCAAAGTGATATTAACTTAAATATAACTTTAGAAAGTGAGTTAGTAGCAAAATAATTCATTTAGTTGAGCAAATTAACCATCTGTATACTATGTTTGAAAATAGAACTCTTTATTCTTTAGAAAGAACAGCATAATCAAAGATTCTGGGTTGGTTTCATTGTTTATTACTCTGGATATAATGGAAATGATGTAAATATGATGATAAAACTGCATTAAACAAAAGTTGATGATTTATGGATGAAACAATATTAGAAAACTGATATAAAAATGTGAAAGTTTTCTTATGTACTCATACCTATCCTATTAGAGTTGTTTATGCTTTTTTTAAACAGTAACAATATTTTTTGAGTTAGATTAAATTAGTGTACACTCTCTTGCATTTATTATATTTAATCTTTATTCCATGAATTGTCAAGTTAGTAAGCAGCATCTTTAGGTTATCCTCCCAAATGACTATTTAGAATGTATGAAAATATAGAGGTAAGAATTCTGTTGCAGGACACCTGAGAGCCTCTGAAATGGCCTGGATTGCCTCCTGCAGGTCACTTTGTAGATAGGGGGGTAGTTTAAATGTGGCAGTTTATCTGACCATGTATTCTATACTGGCTGGTATAAATATTCTCTCATGTTACCACAATCATCGTGGTACTACCTAGATCTTACTGTTATATTTGCCTGGCCATGTTGGATCTCAAGTAATTAGACCAGATAGAAATGCTGTTTGCCTCCAAGCAAGCAAGCATGGCTCCCTGATAACTCAAAAAGCAACTAAAATACAAAACTACCATGAAGTAAAAGAAAGAAACTCTTGTGAAGGCTTGGAGAAGTTCTTAACTGGCATTAGTATAGTCTTTGGTACAGATGTATGCCTTTGTATTCTGAGATACAGTTCATCTCAGAAACCCCTTCTCTCTACGCTGCAGGGGCATTTCCTAGGCAGATCTTGCTTGAGTAGGCGACATTAACATCTAAAGGGGCCTAGGCAGGTCCTGGGAGAAATTACCTTGAGGGCGTTTGACCCTGCCAGCTTCCCTAAAAAGTAGGTCTGGGTTGCAGGGATATAAAACTAGGGTGCTTCCTCTCTTCTCTCTCTTTTGGGTGGCTCTCTCTCCCCTTTTCTACCAGCGACTTTTCTCTATCTCCTCTCTACGGGGCCTTAACACGTGGTGACTGCCATCTTGGCCACACATGGCCGGGACCTAGCCAGGAATCCTAAGCACAGGGTTTTTCCTATTGTTGATTTGTATGCCTGAACCTGTGTTAAGTAAAAGCATTTTGAAACTTCACCAGATTCCTGCGTTTTCTCCACAGATCCCCGGGGGCAGAAGGGGATCCCTGACCCTGCTCGTGGATTTTGTGAGGGGCGCAGTAGCGTTTCCCACAGAACTCAACTATTTCTCATTTCAAATCCCCTTTCTTTGCCTGAAATAAATTTTTATAAATTCATCTTCATCAAATTTCCTTTTCTTTTTGGTTGGGGGTCTCAGCCAGCTGTGCTCAGGACTTAGTTCTGGGTCTGTACTCAGGCATCTAATGTTATATTTATACAAAATAAAAATAGAAGTCAGCCATGTGCATAAAATCCTATACTAGTTCTTCAGATCTAAGTATGGATGTTAAAGTCTAGGAAAATATAAACCCAAATGTTATTTTTATTGTGATGAAATATCTAGGGCAAATTTCTTGAATTGAAAATGATACTAAAAACTGCAAGGAAAACTTGAAAATATTTTAAGGTTCATTTCCATTTTTAGTTATATTATTCAGAGAATTTAGGAGTTTTCACTATCATTCTTAAATTTAAAATATAAGATTGGGGCAGGAGCAATAGCCCAGCAGGTAGGGCGTTTGCCTTGCATGTGGCCAGACCAGGCCGGCCAGGGTTCGATCCCTGGCATCCCATATGGTCCCCCGAGCACCGCCAGGAGTAAATTCCTGAGGGCAGAGCCAGGAGAAACCCCTGAGCACTGCCGGGTGTGACCCCAAAAGCAAAATAATAATAATAATAATAATAATAAAAAAAAAAAAAATAAAAAGACTTCCCTGGACCCATCGGAGTATTGAGGTTGAAGTTTCAACCTTTGTTGAAATCTTGAAACCCACATACCCAGAAATGCAAAATTTCTAAAATCTCTAGGCCATGAAATTTCCAGAAGCTCTTGTGATCCAGAAACTGGCAGCAGTATTTAAATTGTTATTTTAACAAATTATGATAGGCTGAGAATAATATGCAAAAGAAATCCAGGGATTCCTGCAGATTCCACATATGGATACATTGTTTCTGGCTGTAACTAGTTTTCACTTCAGCACCAACAAAGTTTTTCCTGGAGTAAGGAAAGAAATAGCCTCTTTGGGGGCTGAAGAGCAATAGTACAGGGCACTTGCCTTGCATGCAGCTGACCCAGGGTTAATCCGAGGCATCCCATGTGGTCCCCTGAACAGATTCAGAAGTGATCCCTAATTGTAGATCAGAAGTGACCCCTGAGCATCACCATGTGTGACCCAACCCATATCACTCCTACAAGCAAATAAATAATAGTCTTTAAAGAAAATAAAAGGCTCTTGTTTTCAAAGCAGGGAGGAAAGGTTGATATTCATCTCTACTTTCTCCCTCAGTATGGTATAATATCTGTTGCAGGACTCCTCTAAGAGCCTCTGCATCTGCTCTGGATTGCCTCCTGCAAATCACTTCGTAGATAAGAGGGTAGTCTAAATGTGGCAGTTTATCTAACCATGTATTCTATACTGGCTGGTATAAATATTCTCTCATGCTACCACAATCATCGTGGGACTAGCTAGATATTACCAGCATATTTGCCTGGCCACATAGGATCTCTAAGAAATTAGACCAGAGATAAATGCTGTTTGCCTCCAAGCAAGCAAGCATGGCTCCCTGATAACTCAAAGACAACTAAAATACAAAACTACCGTGAAGTAAACGAAACTCTTGTGAAGGCTTGGAGAAACATTTAACTGGCATTAGTATTAGTCTTTGGTACAGTGACATCCCCTTCTCTACTCTATAAGGCATTTCCAGGCTGATCTTGGCTCAAAACATTAGCATATAATAGGGCCTAGGTGAGGTGCTGGGAGAAATTACCTAAGGCATTTGACCATTCCTGCTTCTCATAATAGTGGGACATCTGAGTTGCAGGGGTATAAAACCAGCCTGCTTCTCTCTCTCTCTCTCTCTCTCTCTCTCTCTCTCTCTCTCTCTCTCTCTCTCTCTCTCTCCCCCTTGGGCTCTCTCTTTGTGAGCTTGTGAGCTTGCACCCTTCTTGGGAGTTCTTCTCCTTTTACAGGGCCTTAACACGTAGTGGCCGCCATCTTGGCCTACACGGGTCTGGGGGTTCTAGCTGGGAATCCTAAGCACAGGGTTTCTTCTATTGCTGACTTGTATGCCTGAACCTGTGATAAGTAAAGCCAAACAAATGGGATTATATAAAATTGAAAAGCTTCTGCACCCCAAAAGAAACGGTGACAAAGATACAAAGACAATCCACAGAGTGGGAAAGGATATTCACCCAATACCCATCTGACAAGGGGTTAATATCCAGGATATATCAGGCACTGGTAGCCCTTCACAAGAAAAAACAGCCAACCTCATCAAAAAATGGGGAGAAGAAATGAACAGAAGCTTCCAAAAAAGAAGAAATTCGAATGGCCAAAAGGCATATGAAAAAGTGCTCTTCATCTTTAATCATCAGGGAGATGCAAATCAAAACAACAATGAGGTACCATCTCACACCACAGAGACTGGCACACATCCAAAACAGCAAGAACAACTGGTGCTGGCGTGGATGTGGGGAAAAAGGGACTCTCATCCACTGTTGGTGGGAGTGCCGACTGGTCCAGCCCTCTTGGAAAACAATTTGGGCATTCCTCCGAAAACTAGACATTGAGCTCCCATTTGATCCTGCGATAGCACTCCCTGGGAATATACCCGAGAGACCGAAAAACACATAGCAGAAACACTATCTGTACTTCTTTATTCATCTCTGCGCTATTCACTATAGCTAGAATCTGGAAACAACCTAAATGCCAGAGAACAGAGGACTGGCTAAAGAAACTGTGGTTCATCTACACTATGGAATACTATGCAGCTGTCAGAAAAGATGAAATTATGAAATTTACCTGCAAATGGATGGACATGGAGACTATCATGCTGAGTGAAATTAGTCAGAAGGAAAAGGACAGATATAGAATGACTGCTTTCATTAATAGGATATAAATAGATACCAGTGTTTTACTAAATGTGGGAAATGGTAATGGCAGACTAATACTCACCATTGAATATACACAAAGAGACTTAAGTGATAAACTCTAAATATCTGCAGGGGCTAGCCACAATGTGTAAAACAAGAGGGAGAGAGATGCAGAGACAGAGTGAGAGACAGAGAGAGAAAGAGAGGAAACAGGGCTACCTACTGTTGAGGCAGCCTGGGGGTGGGTGGGAGGGGTGGGGTACATTGGTGGTGGAAATGGGGCACTGGTGGAGGGATGTGTGCTGGAATACTGTATTACCAAGAACCAATTGTGAACACCTTTGTAATTGTATGTCTCACAGTGGTATAGTAAAAAAATTAAAAAAAAAAAAACTGCATCGGATTCCTGAGTCTTCATCCATTCTCCGCCGGCTTTGGAGGTAGAAGGGAACTCGCTTCCTGGCACTGTCAGGAACCCCGGCAGCGTTCCCGACAAATACCTGGAGGAAATAATTCTGGGGAAATTCTGAAACTATCTTCCATATGAAGAAAAATATTCTGCAATGCTGATTCCAAATTTCATTTCATGGGCCCTGAGCAATATTACAGCAGGTAGAGTGCTCACCTTGCAGGAGGCCTATGCAGTTCAATCCCCAGCATTCCATAGAGTCCCCAAGCACCATCAGCTGAAGTTTCTGAGTACAGAGCTTGGAGTAATTCCTGAGAATTTCTGGATGCAGCCCCCAAACCAACTTTTCATTTCAACTTAAAGGATGAGAAAACACAGAGAGGACTTTAGGTAGATGGGTCATTAGTATAACTAAGTAATAAGGAAAGGTAAAATGTCTCTGGAAGAAGAATGAAACAATTATATTCTAAATACTAAAGCACTCTTACTTAGAAATCAATTAATGCCTCCCCCATCTCACACACACACACAGCCTACCACATCAACAAACTCTTAGTATAAGAACTAGATATTAAAACTGAAAGAGCTGAGAGACAGTTTTTCTGAGAAGCAACACAAGAGGGAATAATAAAGCTAACATGAGAGGAACATAGAAATTAGAGGAACTTCAGGCCTCTGGCTCCTATTGCTGTAAGAAACATAAAAATAAAACAAAATGAAGTAAAACAGAAAATATTCCAGCCAGATCAAAATAAAAAGAATAAATAAAAAGTAAGATCTTCTGTATCTCAGTATCTGCTACTCAATTCAACTTTCAACAATAAATACACCTCGTTTTGATGATTTCTTTGTTTCTTTAAACATGTTTTGTGCTTTTTTTTTTAAATCTTAGTCTATTTAGAAAAGACTTTTTATGCTGGGGAAGTATTAATAAACATTCAAAATGTTTCAGTAACAAGCTTCTCAGTCCATAAAATGAAACTAGGAAGAAAAAAGAAATATGAAAGTTTTTGTATTATAAGAACATATGTATTCTTATATAGCAAATGGGTCAAAAGATAAAATCACAGAGGACATTTGAAAATACTTGAGGTGAAAAAAGGCAAAAACGAAATGCACTAAAATATGACAGTGAAAGCTGTGCTTGGCATAAACAGAGCAGTAAACAGTTTTATTAAAAATAAAGATCTCATAAACTCAACCCTCGAGAAACAAGAAAAAACAAGGAAAATATAAAGTGAAATGGAGAGGCCAGGTAATGATGAAAACTAGGGTTGAGATAAAGGGGACTCTATTAGATAAACAACAGAGACACTCAACAAAAACAAATATTTGAGGTTTGAAAGGTAAAAAACCAAAGTATCCTGAGGCCAGAGAGCTAATCCAGCAATTGAGACACTGTGCTTACATGCAGTTGAGCTGGACCCCAGCAGCACAGAGGATCCTGTGAACATTGTCAGGAATGACCCCTGAGTGCAGAGCCAGGAGTGATCCCTGAGCATCACCAGGTGACCTCCCAAACCAAAATCATAAAAACAAATGAATAAAAATAAAATATTGTAAACCAGATCTACTAAAAATAAAAAGGCAAAACACCCATAATACTAACTTTATCCATAAATGAAAACAGGTACATTGCAGCAATCTTTGAGAAATAAAGGGATTATAAGACAATATTGTGAACATTATAACAAATGGGGTAACCTAGGTGTCATGAATAAATTCCTACTATCAACAAAATTGCTGAAGTTCTCACATGAACAACTAAGAAAAATAAAAAGAAAGAGAGAAATTTGCTACATTAGGAATTGAGTAGGCATTATCAGTGGAATGATTTGTCTGTATGTTAAAAAGATAGTAAGAGAAGAATATGGAAAACCTGATGTCCATAATTTTCCTAAGTTAAATAAAATGGGCAAACTCTTGAAAAGCCTAAGTTTACTAGATATAGGACAGAACACTTGCATAGTTCTATTCCTGTCTCATTTAATAAATAAGTCATTAGTTCAAAAGGGACAAGCATAGCTATTTGCTAAGCACAATAACCAGAA
This sequence comes from Cryptotis parvus, assembly GCA_021461705.1. Taxonomy (NCBI): domain Eukaryota; kingdom Metazoa; phylum Chordata; class Mammalia; order Eulipotyphla; family Soricidae; genus Cryptotis; species Cryptotis parvus. Next base: position 23,060 of record JAJIBD010025968.1, on the reverse strand, counting down.
TATGGAAGTAAGCAAAGCATCCAATAACAAATGAATGAATTAAAAAGTTGTAGTGTATATACACAATGAAATATGACACAGTTGTAAGAAAAGATGAACTCTTGCAGTTTGTTACAACACTGACAAAAGTACAGCATCGCCTTATGATCTTATGTGTTGCCATAAAAAGAATTTCATCTCAAAATTTTATCTGTGTGTCATCACTTCAAACCTTCCCTTTCCCCAATCCCCAGAGAATCACTGACTTATTTTATTTAGAACTTGCTTAGTGAGAATGTTGTATAAGTAAAATTATATAATGTACAATCTTTCCAAACATACCTTTCTCTAGTTATGTAAACTTAAGGTTCATCTGTACAGATTTATGAATTGGTACTTCATTTCTCTTTTAATCAAATTATAGTTTATTCCTTTTTAATCATTAAATTGAATTTGGTCATATTTGCATGCCTGTCTGTTGAATTATGAACAATATTATTATTACCTAATTTTGGCATTAAAATGTATAGATTTTGAAATGCATGATTCAGTAGCTGTTAACCAAGGAATAAGCTGTTTACAATGGTAAAAATATAGAACTTTTTTGTTTTGTTTAGCTTTGTTTTGGATGGACCTATCTGGTAGTGCTCAGGACTTAACTCCTTGCTCAGCACTCAGGAATCACTCCTGGAGGACTCAGCGAGCCATCTATGGTGACAAAGAGTAAACCCAGATTAGCTGTATGTAAGGCAAGTGCCCTACCTGCTGTACTAGTTCGCCAGTCCTGGAAATATAGAACATTTTTTATCATATCAAAATGTTTCTTGCCTGTCTTCAATAAAACCCCATACATATCCAGATGAAAATACTATTCCGATTTCTATCAGGCTTTATTAGTTTTCTATTTTTTCTTTTTCATATAGATCAGAGGATATGTTATCTTCATGAATAGCTTCTTTTGTTCAACACAATGTTTTTAAATTCATCATCATGGATTCAGATATATAAGGAATCCTACTAATAAATACAAAATAATTATTTTATTAGTATTTTATTATGCTAATGTACCACAGTTTCATGTTGATATAGACATGGGTTGTTTCTGTATAATTTGCTTTTAAATAAATGTGGATAGTGCGGAAGTAAGATACTTACCTTGCATGCATCTGTGTTGCTGTGACCATGGTTTGAATCCCCAGCACCACACGAGCCCTTTATCACCTTCAGCGGTCACTCCTAAAGAGTCAGAAACGGTACAGAGTCAGAAACAGTCCCTGAATACCACCAGGTGTGAACTAAACTCACAAATAAAATTTTAAATGAAATAAGCAAGAAAATAAAAATGAAATTTGGTGCAAATATTTTTATGAACATTAAAATTTGAGAAAAATGTTTGGCGTGTTATGTTCATAACTTAGTTACATGTACAATTTTAAATCATAGTTATTTGATTTATTTATAGATTCTGTATTTGTTGCAGTGATTCACTGGAATTAACTTTATTGACTAGATATAGCTAGACTCTGAAACTAGATAAAGTGAATAATCAATTTCAGACATTTCAAAGCTTTTAGAGCATATTTTCTTATAGAACTCAAAAAGGAGGAATGGGTAAGAATGAAAAAAACTCATTACATTAAAAAATTAAAAAATTGGGGCCAGAGCAATAGCCCAGTGGGCAGGGCATTTGCCTTACACGCAGCCAGCCCATGCTGGCCGGGTTCGATCCCCCAGCATCCCATATGGTCCCCTGAGCACCGCCAGGAGTAATTCCGAGTGCAGAGCCAGGAGAAATCGCATAGCATTTCCGGGTGTGACCGAAAAAGCAAAAAAAAAAAAAAAATCACTGAATCACTGTCTTCCCGTTCATCATTGATTGGCTCGAGTGGGCACCAGTAACATCTCAATATGTCCTGTCTCATGCAAGTAGAGCCTACGGGCACCTGCTTGCTCCAGGAATATAAAGAGCCTCAAATCATTCCATCAGGTCATGGGAATGAGGTCAATAATTGTTACTGGTATTTGGCATATCAATCAAATATCAAAATTGATATGCCATATCAATTGATATACCATACCAAAATTGGTATTTGATATACCAAATACCAGTAACAATTATAGACCTCATTCCCATAACCTGATGGAAAGGTTTGAGGCTCTATGCTCCTGGAGCAAGCAGGTGCCCTTGGACTCTACTTGCATGAGACAGGACATATGGAGATGTTACTGGTGCCCACTCGAGCAAATCGATGATGAGCGGGAAGACAGTGATTCAGTGATTTGGCATATCAAATATGACACGGGTAGCTTGCCAGGCTCTGCCATGTGGGTAGCATACTCTTGTAGTCACTCAAAATCCAGCATTTATTGATGAACTGCACGACCGCAAGGGGCCTCAAGAGCCGGGCTGTGATAGGCTGGTCTGCTGGGTGGAGTTCTGACAAGGGGAAAGTCTGATGTGGAAAGTGAGGCCCTCATGGATTGGGGAGTCGTCTGGCTTGTTGTGAGGCTCTGCTGGGGTGGCGGGCCAGGGCTAGAACCTGCCATCCCTCCCTGGCGCCCATGAGTGGCTGGGCACAGTGAGAGACAGTAGCAGCTCTGCCCCATGTCTGTGAGTCTCTGGATCAGCATACCTGGGCCGGATTAAAAAAATCTGCTGCAGGGTGGATCTCGATGAGTCAGGCTGTGATAGGCTGGTATGCTGGGTGGAGTTCTGACAAGGGGAAAGTCTGATGTGGAAAGTGGAGGCCCTCATGGAGTGGGGAGTCGTCTGGCTTGTTGTGAGGCTCTGCTGGGGTGGCGGGCCAGGGCTAGAACCTGCCATCCCTCCTGGGTGCCTCGTGAGTCCCTGGGCACAGGAAGAGCCAGTAGCAGCTCTGCCCCATGTCTGTGAGTCTGAAACTTGACAAAGTGAATAATCAGACAATTTCAGACATTTTCAGACTTTTTTTAATTAAAAAATAATTAAAAAATAATTTTCACTGACAAAATTAAACACAAAGTAGAAGTTGTATTAAATTATTTGTGTCCAATAAAAATATAAGGTAAATAAATGTCATATGGGTGAAATAAATGCTGAAAGTTGGAAAGAAACCAATGTATCTGTATACAAGGGTTAGGGGTCCACACCCAGAAATGCTCATAAAGTGTCCCTGACTCTACTCAGAGGACCCTACTTTGCATGAGATTGAATCCAGTGTGCTCACAAACTCTCTAGCCCTTTGAGCTATCCCATCCCATAATTTAAAGTAAAAAACAGTACAAAATGAAAGATTAATTTCACACTACATAATCTATATATTCACATTTTTATCCTATTTTCCTAAGAAGGTCTTGCTTTTTTTATCTTATTTTGGGGAGACACATCCAACAATGCTCAGGGTTTACTCCTGGCTCTGCACTCAGGAATTACTCCTGGCGGTGCTCCAGCTACCATACTGGATGCCAGGAATCAAACCTGGGTCAGCTGCATACAAGACAAACACCCTACCCACTTGACTATCATTTAGGCCAGGGTCTTAAATTTGATAATTAGAGGTATGAATGTAGACAATATAGTATCTCATGTCAGTACTCAAAAGAAGAGTATTTGTGTACTTTAAATAAAAACCCTAAGAATAATTAAAAAATGTACTTGGGACGGGTGATAGTACAGTGGGTAGGACATTGGCTTGCACTCGGCCAACCCAGGTTCGAAACCTGATAATAATGCCCTGGGCACCACCAGGAGTCATTCATGAGTACAAACCCCCCTGAGCAACACCTGGTGTGACCCAAAAAGCAAAATAAAAATAAGTCGTAGGTCTACGTGAGACGTTATTAGAAATTAAGCGAAATTGTTAGGGGTGATTCACAGCTAGATTGAATAATAGTTTATTCGTTGTAAGACTTTATTTCTTTTAAAATTTACATTCAAGTGGTTCTTGAGAAGTATGAACTCATGGTTTTCTGCATTCCATTATGATACATCTTATATGTTCTTACTATCTAAAAAGCTCAGAGATGCTTTAAGAAATCTGCTACTTTATATACTCCCTTCTTGCCTCCTTTGATAACTACTACAAAGGGAGCGTCTACCCTTTGGTTGTCAGACTCAATCAAGCCAGCCCCATAGCAGCATTCTTCTTTGCCTGTTGATTAAGAAGCGCGAAGAGTTCAAAGTCGCTGGTTAATGGTCTTAGTTTCAGGTTCAATGGACCACTGGTCCTTTTTGAATTAATACATCTAGCAGAGCAGAGCACAATATCAGAAGGACAAAGATGCAAAATATTTTCCCTAGTGTGTTACTGTTTTATTTTTTAATGCCTATATGCATGGATCTTGGCTACTGCAGAAACAGTATCATATGTTGAGTACTGATTCAAAGCACATGGAGCTTTCTGAAGACCCTTGGCCTAGCTCTGCAAGCGATTCATTATCTAGCTTGGTCTGCAACTGAGTCAAAGGCTAGTCCGTTATTCTATCAAACTGGCTATTTCAGTATGCTAAAGAATAATGATAGACCAGTGGACTTTATGAGCATAACCCACCCCACGCTTATTTGTTGTGAGGCGACCTTCTTGATCAAAGGAATATTGATATAGATAGATATCTGTATCTTGATATAGATACCTATATACATATTACTGTATTGTAATAAAGTATGATATAATGGACCTCATTCCCAATGAATTATAAGACATTACTGGCACCTACTTGGAGCAAATCGATGAACAGGAAGACAAGTGACAAGTGATAAGTGATATATAGATATATAGTGACATAGATATCTATACACAATATTACTTTGATCAAGAAAGTCACTTGATATATATACATATATAACCATGACTTTGATATTGTTTTATTTATTGCTATTAATCAATAATAATATTACATTGATAATGCCATCTTACTTTTGATATGTATATAATTAAGTATATCTTCATAGTGATATACATAGTGATGTATATCACTATGAAGACAAAAAGAATTCTCTAAGTACATAAAAGCTAATTTTAGCAAAAGCATTATAATGAAAGCAATTATGTATCCAGAATGATTGTCCATTTTAGTGATAGCAAAATACTATACTTTCCATAATGGAAGTGGTTCAATGTAATTGAACTATCACCAGATACCTGGCTGATAATCTTGGGTTATTACCGAACAGGGGCATACAGTACAGGTCTCTATTGCTGACTGACAAGGAGCTTGCCATTGGCCTTAGCAAGTGGAGTTCAGTGAATGTAAATCTCTGTTGTTTGGCTAATACAAAATTTATATTTGCAAAAGGATGATTTTACTCATGAGTCCATAATGGGATTAAAAGGGATGGTTAGGGATAGAGGCTGGCTAATATGAAAAGAATGAATCATTCAATATAGTTTATTATTATAAATATCCTTCTCTGCTGAACTTACTCTGATAAGCACTAAAATGAGACAAAAATATACTTTTCCTTTTCTCTGAGAAGTCTACCTGCACATGTCTCCAAATTTCTTTATCACCGATTTTCCAGTTGTCCTTTGACCACTGAGCCAATTCGTTACTGTATGAGCACATACATCATCAAGTTTCCCTTTCAAGAAAAATAAACAGGTGTTCTATTCACAACTTTTCTATTTGTCGCTGTCCTTTAAGGATGTCCTAGAAAGGGACTCTGTCCCAGTGCTTTCGACTTTTGAATTATGCATTCATATCTTAATAAATGCCATTATTTGTCAGCTAGAGCCAAAATCTGCATTCTTTGATCGGTTACTCATAGAGATAATGTAGTAAGTATGGGGGCTCTGAGTATTTGGACCACTTCTTACTAACTTACTTGCATCTTTAGAAACTGCTTCAACCTGACTATACTTGTATTTATAGTAGGGGACTGGTCTGTACACATTTTGGACTTGGTGGATCAGATAACACTCAGCCTATGAAGAAATATTCAGGTCACATGGCAACTTGTTGGTTTCTAGTTAAATATGCAAATTTTGCTAACAGTTAATAAAAGGAAAGTGTTTCTCAGAGGAGAGTTGCAATTAATGAAGAATAAAATGTAGTTTCAAAATTGCAGTGTATACATTGCAATCTATTATACAGGTTTGCCAAATATTCTAAACAACAACTACATTTCCTGAAACCGTCAACACTGATACTTAAAGCACCAGTGAATCTGCTGGTTCAAATGACCCGAAAGTAGAGGACAGTTCAGAATGGTCTGGACCAACTAGAGAACCTTCTCTTGGTTTGGACCCACTCAATGCTAGCAACCTCTGAAGTCACATTGTAAATGGGCTAGAAAAATGCACAGAAAGGAAAAAATGCTGCCTATAAAATGCAAGTATGAAAAAAATGCAAGTATGTAAACTTTTTCCCAGTAACACTTATTTATCTATTTGGTTTTTGCATACAGTATGAAATAGACAATTTACCCTTCATCTTAGAATTGTTAGTTTGCCATCAGAAGGTCCTTATAACTTTGGTCATCTACATAAATGTTTTGACTGAAAAGTCAAAGTAGTTATTTTCTGTCAGAAAATAACAAATTTTATCAATCAAATTCATCAATACAATGAATATCTTCAATGAAATGTTTCTTATGATTTTTACTAACAAATTTTGACCACTATCAATGTAAGGTTTGAAAATTCCATTTGCCTTTGTGATGTAACAAACAACATAAAGTAAATCATGTTGTGCCTGCAAAGGGGCAGGCTTAGTGGTGGGTGGAAAACCAAGGACCTCGGTGGCGGAAAGGCTGCTCTGCTTGTGGGATTGGTGAGGGATCGTTGGGGCCTGAAACAACTGTATTATGAACAACTTGGTAAATCACAGTGTTGTAATAAAAATTTTTAAAAGAAAAATATTAGGTTAATTATCATAACTGTGGTATAATAAAACATGTCTATTTGCTCAAGCCCTAAAACCCATGTCCTCTGTAGCAGCGACAAATGAAGTAGTTCATTGTTATTCCCCATGATGCATTGGTGCATTTGTTTTCTCACAGTCCCAATAGGCCACTTTTTTAATTCATGTTTCAACCAACTAAACAACAGAATGTTTAGATTTCTTTCTAACTTGCCAAACTTAAATGTAGAATCTCTGCTGTGTCAACAATATCAATAAAGTTGTCCTGATCCAAATGTATCTTCCTTCAATCACTATCCCATAACTCCAATATCTTTTCCATATAGATTCCTCAATTACTGTCAGCTTAAACTAGAAAACCCTACAGTGGCTTTATATTGCTATATATCATTGGGGCTCTTCAGACTTAACTGGATGTCTTGGTCTATGGACATTTGGAGAAAGAATTCCTGAGCCAAGTCCTAGCTTTCTTACACAATCAGTAACCTCAGCGAAAAGTCATTAAATCTTCCCAAACTATGAAGCAGTAGTAAGGTGAAAGCAGCAATACCACAGAAATTGAGACAGTTGCTTCCTCTAGTAAAGTTCATCTAATTTAGTAGTTCAGTATTTCCAACTTTATAGGAAATTCCACACATCTCTAGTGTAATTTGCAAGACCCCATTCTTTTAAATGAACACTCATTGTAATAAAACATATTTTGCATTAAGTGGAAACCCTAATTTAATAGGATGATGTCTGCATTTTATTTTTTTTTAATAGTTTCAGCTTTGTAATTCCAGGAAATAACTGTTCTTGGAGGCACACATTGAACTTATTAAGACCTGGAACTAGAGAGATAGTGCTTGCACACAAGGACCCAGATTCAATTTCTTGAATATGCTTATGCTTCCCTGAACACAGCCAGGAGTTACTGAGCATAAGCAAACCTGGCTGTGCTTCCCCACTACCAAAAAAAGCAAAAAACAAAGTCACGTGAATGTCTGAGTTTAAATTTGCATACAGGGGAATATTGATGTCTATCAAAAACAGTCAGGTAGAAAAAGCTACCTCTTCTAAGCATTTTCCTTTTTATATAAGCCTTTACTGATTGAAGGACACCCGCTTTCTTTGGAGAGAGCAATATTTACTCACACTAATCAAAATGTTAATCTTGTCTAAAACAGACCACAAGCACACCCAGAATAATGTTTATCCAAATATTTGGGATGAATATATGACAATCTGTGGCCCTGTAAAGTTGACACATAAAATTCACCATCTGAGTCATATTTGTAGAGGATCTACCACAGTTTGAGAAAATAGAGAGGTTCCTTTTGGTCTTATCCTGATTGTCTTTCATCTTTGGTTCTTTGTTTAGCCATCTTATTTGATAATAAAATGGGAGAGTTATGATGTTACTAAGCATTCTCTTTATAATTCTTTGAAAGTTGCAACTTTCTGAGATCTCAGGAAATATCTATTGATGACATAGAAGACCAGGTTTTCTATTTTCTCTATGTAAATTCAACCTAAAGTTCTCAGCATATACTTGTAATCATTGGACACTGATTCTTTATAAGGCACTGCTATCCAAATCCACCTGATATGATTCTTTAAAGAATTAATGACGGTCGGTCAGTAGTTGAAATTACTAAAGTTTGGTTTCCAATTCAATTAGTCACAAACAGTATGGGAAAGTAATTAATTACCCAAAATAACCAGAAAAAAACAACAGATTAATAAAAAAAAAGCATTTATAGTCATTCTGGACAATCATTTTAATGAGTAAGTGTCCTGAGGGCAAATTATTGTATCTGCTCTTCCAAGAGAAAAATGTCAGAATGTACTTTCTAGATCAGAAACATTTGGTTAGAAATACAAATTCACAGGCCTCAACAATATCAATGCTGGAGTCTATGAATTTGAACTTGAAACCTATCGAAACTACTGAACTTAAACTGCAAATTCATGATCCAATAATCTGTTTTAACAAGTCTCTCCAGAAGATTCTAATGCATAATAAATTTTGAGATGAACTAATTTAGATTTTCACATTTCCTTCAGTATATTTTGAGTATGTTGTGAAATAGCCTCTCCAATGCAATTCAATTACTTATAGCTAGATATTTGAAAAAAACAATAGGAGGAGAGCAGAGGAGAGAGAGGGGAGAGAAAAAGGGGGGGGGGGGGGGGGGGGGGGGGGGGGGGGGGGGGGAAGGGGCACGGTGGGGGTGGGGAAAATGTGGCAAAATTGTCAGATAATCCAATAAAGTACAATAATTATCAAAATTATCTATGATGTTTGATGTTATTAATAAGTCAATAAAAAGTGGCATTTTAATAAATTGCTATGGGGTATTTCTAATAAATGAAAAAAATTATGTTGATATCACTTTAACACTTGACATCCCGTTATTCCTCAATTTGTAACATCTCCATTTGACCCTATCACGTGCCAGTGTAGCCCAATGGCATCTGGTTGCTTCAGGAATACAAAAAGCCTTAAACCGTTCGTTCAGGCTCTTTTTTTTTTTTTTTTTGCTTTTTTGGGTCACACCCGACAATGCTCAGGGGTTTCTCCTGGCTCTGCACTCAGGAATTACTCCTGGCGGTAGCTCAGGGGCCAGCATGGGCTGGCTGCATGCAAGGCAAATGCCCTACCCGCTGAGTTATTGTTCCAACCCCTCGTTCAGGGTCTTGAACCAAGAAGTCTGACCATCTTGTAGGTGGACGGCCATGTGATCTTTTGACATCCCTTGGGATCCAGTTGGTAATGGCTGTAGTCCAGCGGTCATCTCCAAATCGCATTACATGTCCAGCCCATCTGAATTTCGATGCCTTGGTTTCGATGCCTGATTTTCGATATGTTGAGATAACTGGGCAAAAACTTTGAAAAACATAGTTAAATTTGACTTTGTTCTCAAAATGATATTGATTCACTTGTATCACTTGTCTTCCCATTGTTCCCCCATTTGCTCGAGTAGGCACCAGTGACATCTCCATGTGTCCCTGCACACATCCTGCACATGCGTGGACACTGCTGAACCATGGAACTGCAGGACACGGCCTGTTTTTCTGACCACAGGACCAAGGTGCTTTGATTCCACCAAAGTCTTGAGGATTACAATGCTCAGGTATTTTTCTATATTTATCTTCTCTTTGCTCCTTCCCCTTTCCCCACAGTTTCGTGTAACTAACAATCTGCCAACTCTAGCTATTTTATATAGTTGCAGAAAAAAACATAAGGAATTATTAGGAAATAAGACATTTAGTTAATTTCAATTATCTCAGCTTTTAAAAAGAGGTTCCTTTCCAACACGCATAATTTACAAAAGGAAAAACTTAACAACTTCAAAGTAATTTCATTGAATAGTTAATTTGATCAGAGTTATTTGTGTTTGGGAAGAAGCAAGGACTAGACAGATGTTACTTGAATGTCTTATCCTAAAATTACCTATCTAGACAGATGGGTAACTTGTAAACACAAAGTGAGTAGGTCTTCTCAGACAGTGCAATTTCCATATTTCTTTCGCTTTTCTGCTCAGCCTTCTCTACCTCATGACAAAAGCCAGTGTCTAGAGAAACCTGAGTTGACTCGACCAGGATAATCAAGGGGAAAATGTATAATTTTCTTTTTACCACACTAATTCTTCATGCTGATTAAATTGATCATACTTGGCAATTGCAATTTGAGTGTCAAAGCATTATCATTTATTTCATTGCAACTCTGTGGGACAAAACATAAAACCAAAGATTCTAATACATTTTTCTTTTTATTTTCAAGGATGAAGCAATACTTCACTGTTTTTTAAGAAACTAGTTGCACAAGTTGTCACCTATTCTTTCATTCACATTTCAAGATATAAAGTATTGCAAAGAAAACTTACAGGAATGTATGAGTTGAAATCCAATATTAATAAAATTAATAAATTCTACCACATGACTTTATTGAATTCAATAAATTAAATTTAATACATAAAATAAAGTTTATAGTGATCAATTGGCTATAAACAACATAATCCCATATGATTTTAGATACAATATATTGAAATTGGAAAAAGATCCTTGATATTCCAGAGCTATGAGAAATAAGTGCTCTCTAAGTCATTCAAACCATGATATTCTGTTATAGGAACTAAAAGCAAGGCAATAAGCAGGCAGAAAACTTTCAAATTAATTGGAATTAAAATGATGCAACAAAAGTACATGACAAGTTAGTAAAAAGAAGAACCCAAATAGCTATGTAAATGTTTTTAAAGATGCTATGTTTCTCTTGTTATTAAAGAAATGGGAATTAAAATGCAAAAGATATATTTATCTCATTACAGTAAAGTATAACAATATTTTTTCACAGAGGTGAAGAAAATCAGGAGTACTTATACATTACTGGTGTTAATTTCATGTGATTTATTTATCACATTTGGTAAATAATATTATTTGACATATTATTAATGTTATCAATTTAACTCATTGTTATGAGCTGCTATCTCACAGAATCTTTTAAGCATATGTTTTAGTTCAAGATTTTCCTTTCTAAAGATTTCCAAGGAAAAGCAGTATCATTACCATCTAATTTTTAAGTAATTTATAGTGGTACTTTTTTGTGATAGAAAACCAGCAGAAACAAATGGATATTTGTCAAGCACAACAAGTAGATCCCATGGGCTGGTTTGTCCTCCAACACCTCTCATCTGTTTAATTAATTATGGCACATTAAAAATTCTTTATTTGAATCAGATATAGAAGTAAGGTGACAGAAGATAATGACTCCAAGATGTACTATTGAGACAACTTGATTTTCCAGCTGTCTATGAGCTATTCTTCAGAACTGAGTGACAACAGGACCAGAAGAAATATTGGCAGTTACTTTCTATTGAGAAGAAAGAAAGAATATTTGGCTTTGACTTTTTCATGCATTAAAAAATCTGTGAATTACAGTGAATTACAGTGAATTACAGTTATACACGATTGGGTTTAGGTGTACAATGTTCCAACACAGCCCTTCACCATTTTCACTTTCCTTCACCAATGCCTAACCTCTGTTCCTCCTACCAACCAGCCTGTTTCTATGACTAACTTTTTAATTTTTATCTTTATTTTTTTTTAATTTATAGTGACTATACTCAGAGGTTTTGCTCCTCAAAGTTTGCAGGTGTGACTGTGGTGCCCGGCTGAATCCACAGGTGGCAAACAGGAGACAAACTTGTCTACACCCAGGGCTCTGCCCCGTGGACCCTGGATGGTTGATGGTCTGACATAGAAAAAGACTGGTGCCTATGGGATGAACCCAGAGCCGCAGCAGAGCCTGGCAAGCTACCTGTGGTGTATTCTATATGCCAAAACAGTAACAATAATGGACCTCATTCCCAAAGAATGGAGATGAGACTGGCTCCAGCTCGAGCAAATTGATGAACAATGGGAAGACAAGTGACAAATGACATACTCCAAGGTATGAAAGAGTGTGGGTTTTTTTTTAATATATTTATTTGAATTGTTGGGTCACCTTCAGCAGTGCTGGTATTAGCTGGGCCCAGGCATGGTTCCTACGTCATTACTCTGTCTTGCTATACAGGGCTGGGTGCTCTATGCTCAGACCTAGTGTGGAATTTTTAGGCTGCTCAGCGGTGCTCACAGTGCAAAACTACCAGGGCCACACCCAGGAGTGCTGTGCAGGCATGCTGGGGATTGAACCCAAGGCCCAGCATATGCCAAATACATACTCTATGCCTTGATCTATCTCCCCTGCCCGAAGAAGTGTTAAAGAAATTGATGTGCCAATAGCATCACGTTTTGAAGAAATGAATAAAAATATAAATAAATACAAGAAAGGCAACATCAGGGAGAAACAGAGATATACTATTTTGTAGCAGGACATTACTAAAAGATGTCAACTTACTGACTGACAAAGCGACACCTGTATAAGTCAGGAGCAAGCCCTGGGCACAGCTGATTGGGGCACAGGTTTTGTTTTCGTTTTTAATTTAATAATAAATGTCAAAAGATCTTCAGGTTTAGTGGTATAAATTTGGTTAACTTGGAATGATTTTATTTTAATATAAACTAGTAATTAACAACCTTAATTTAAAATAATGTTTCCTTCTTTGCATGTGGTACAGATAGAATTTAATTAGATACTGTGTTAATTTTGGTTGAAATTTTTTTTAAATTTTCAAATTAAAATCAAAGAAAAATTAAACTATTAAATTTTCTTTATATTTTGTGAAAATTCGTGTAGTTTCCATTATAAACATGCACTGTTATAATTTCAGTTAAAGGATAAAATATGAAAAAGAAGTCTTTGTCCAAATTTAAAAATCTATATATTTCTTTTTCATGAACCAAGGGCATTTTTTGAAAACTGTAAACTAAACAGACTGCTGTACTAAAAGCATCATTTAAAATAATTAGAGAAAATAGCACATTAAAATGGCTTTTTTAAAATCTGACAACAAAAAGCACATTTAATTTTTATAAAATTTAGTAGTGTCCAATTAACATTATCGCACTAAAAGATATGGCTGGGAGGATAATGACAAAATGAATATATAAAGTATGTGTTTTCATTTCATTAATTTGATAAACATTTATAATTATATTTTTGTTACACTTTAGGCAAAGTTTTATTGATGGTAAAAGAAAAGCATATAAAGTTAATTTCCTGGGTCTTATAGTTGAAGGAGTTAAAAAGTAATAAATGAATATCAGTCAGGTTGGCATATTATGGGAGCATAATATGTCTGTTATATGCATCAATTAATCATGCATAATTTCTAACAATGCTTCATCAGTAATTAGACCTAGCATAAAGATTAATCTTGCACAGACTAAAAAGGAAGACCTAATGTTAATCGTAGCTTCTCAGATGTTTACAGACACATCTAAACTTTGTTGTCCCTACATTTCTCTACATTTTTATCCTACCTTTACATGTATATGCAAGTGAGTGTGAGATAGATATTCGGCTATGCCAAATTGCCTACCATTTTTTTCAGTGTTAACTTTACTCTTTTTATTTTTTTTATTTTTTAAGTATTTTATTATACCACCGTGAGATATACAAATAAAAAAGATATACAATTAAAAAGCATGTTTGGAAGTTTGGTCATACATTGTTTCAGCACACGTCCCTCCACCAGTGCCCATCTCCCACCTAAAATCTTCTGGTTCCCTGCCCTTCCCAGCCCTTCTCCATGGCATGTTCTTTTTATTGAACTCTTTCTTTCTCTCTTTCTCTTTCTCCTCTACCTAGACTATGGATACAGATCATACATTAAAAGGTTGTCATGTTTTCTTGCCTCTATTTAATGCTCAGTTCAAGGTATGGCATTAGTACTGGTTTCTATCTCTTAGCACCCTGTTCCATTTTCTGTCTTACCTAATCTTCCTCGCCACACGTTTGTGATTGGTCTCCACCTTTGACAAGACCTCCCGGATATATGCTTCACTTGACCCCTTGGATAGTGGTACCAAAAGTACATATATCTTCTATGCCATGCAAATAAATGCAGGTGGGCATTCTGTTTCTGTTAAAATAAAATAAAACAATTTTAATTTTTTTTTTTTTTTGAATTTATATATAAAAAAAATATATTTTTTTTTAAATAGGTTGGTGGAGGAGTGGGTATGATTGGAATTTTTGGTAATATTTTTTAGATATAAAAATAACAAACACAAAAACAACAAAAAAAAAAAAAAAAAAGTAAAATTATGAGAAGAAAGGAATACAGATTTGGTGTTTTGGTTCTCCTCCCTTTCCCTCCCCCCCCCTCCCCGAAATAGCTGTTGTTCTCGGCCGTTGGAGGGGGAACCCCCCCCCCCCGCCCCGGGGGGGGGGGCCGGCCCGTGCTCCCCCCCCCCCGCGACACCACAGGTGGGCATTGCAAATGCTTTCCCCGGCTTCTGCTGCATCAGTCAGTATTGCTGCCCTTGTCTCTTTGAGGTCTTCCTTTATCGCACTGCTTTGTGAGCTTGGGTGTTACAATACGGCTGCCTGAGGTTCGCTCATTGCCACATTGGTGAATGTGGCATATTTAGATCCAGAAGGCTGAATCTAAACGTTGAACATGGGAATCTCATGGTGGACAGTTACATAATGAGATTGACCACATCATAGTCAATCGACAGTTTTGCTGACCTGATCTGTGGCTGTCATCCCAAAATTCCAAACAGGATCGGACCACCGTCTCCTTCATGCAAAATTCTACTTCACAGAACAGGGAGAAAAGGCTGCAAAGTTTAAGAAGAGAACTCCCAGAATGACCACCAACTTGTGTCGGGGAGCGCCGCCGGGGTCCCCGACAGTGTCAGGACAGAGGTTCTCTTCTACCTCCGAGGACGCCGGGAGAACAGATGAAAACTCACGAGTCCGGTGCAGTTCCAAAAAAGGCTTTTAATAGTACAAAAGCTCTTCCACAGCAATCCAATATAATGAACAAACTCTAGCTCTGGTCTGAACTTAGACCATACAAAAGAGCCTAAGTCTCCCCCAAAGAGAGGATCTCACCGGAGCTGAGTCCTACCCAAAAGGCCAAAGAGCCAAAGGCCAAAAGCCAAAAAGCCAAAAGCCGCGGGAGCCAAAAGCTGAAGGCTGAGGAACCAAAAGGCAAAAAGTGAAGCGGCCTCAAGTCAGCCCCTTATATACACCAAAGTAATCCAATCGGGAGGGGCATGTCAACAAAGAACACTAAATAGAGTGTAGTGCCACACCTTATTGCAGGTATAAACAAAGGTTATGCCAAGGACTAAGGAGATTATGTCTTATGTAAAACACTGGAGAGAGAGAGGGCTGATATAAAGTAATACATCTTAACTTCATGAGCTTCATGTAATCTAGATGGTACCCACAAGGTCCTTCTTATTATTATCTGCACCAGGGTGATTCTGAGTATCTTGTTCTCGTGTACTGAAAGGGTCACTTTCGCCTGCTTAGAGCAAACTAGTATGATCCTTCCTATAGTCTTCCTATAGTCTCAGCGTAGCCAGGGTGGTAGTCTCCTGGTAAATTCTAACTGTCCCACGCTGGGTGCAGTGGGTATAAAGAGGAGCTGTGCCCAACCTAGAAAACATAGAAGTCTTACTAGATGTATAAGTCAGAAGTTATTCAATCAAGGTGATTTCTGTAAGTGCCACACCCTCTAGCAGTATTTACATAGAAGAGAAGTCTCATTAGAATGAACCTTGACTTAAGTAGATTAAGCTGGGAGTGGACAAAACAACAAAACTCCCAGAATAGCTAAACCTGTCCTCCAACAAACTGGGAACTCTTTGGCACTATTGTGGCAACATCAAAAGATGCCATCAATGACAACATCGATGAAGAATACAACCAACTGTTTCAGCACCTCCATGATGGTATGAAGAACACAGAGAGAGAGAGAGAGAGAGAAAGAAAGAAAGAGAGAAAGAGTTAGAGAGAGAAAGAAAAGGCCTGTCTTCAACAACATGGCAAGGTGTGAGCCTTAGGCAACCATATGCTAATGTCCAAGCTTGGAAAGCAGTGCAGAGAAACGATAAAGAAAGACCTCAAAAGAGAAGAGCAGCAATACTGGCCAATGCAGCAGAAGTCGGGAAAAGCATTTGCAATGCTCGATTGTCCTTCGCCAACTATAAGACCAAGATGACTGCCCTCCGACATACTGATAAATCTATTACATCTTTGAGAAAGGCAATGAACAAGATTATCCATGACTTGTACTCAGACCTCTTTGATAGCCACGTCCACCTGCCCAGATACCAAATTCCACAGAATGGATATGTCTTTCCCAATGTTCTTCCTTCTGAAATCTGACATGCCATTTTCTTGGTAAAGAAGCAAACAGCACCCAGCCCAGACAGAGTCAGACCCAAACACCTGAAGAATCTGCCATCAGTACTCATCAATGCACTGGCTTGGTTCTTCACACGCTATCTATCTGCATTAAAGGTGCCCTTCCAATGGAAAACTTGCAGGACAGTTCTACTGTTCAAGAAGGAAGACATCCACGACATTGGCAACTATCTCCCCATCTGCCTGGTGTCCATCATCTACAAGCTCTTCACTCAAGTCATCTTGAACAGGATTGGCAACATTAGATGAAGGACAACCATGCGAGAAAGATGGCTTCCAAAAAGGATACAGGACAATAGACCATATGCACATGGTAACTAAGCTCACTGAGGTTGGTAGGGAGTTCAAGACGCTACTCTGTCCAATGTTCATTGATTTAAAGAAAGCCTTTGATTCCGTTGAGACCAAAGGGTCATTGAAGCCCTAGCCAAACAGGGCGTTCAAACCCAATACATCAAGATCCTTCATGAGCTGTATTATGGATTCACCACCAGGATCTCACCATTCTACAAGGAATTGATCACTGATGTCAAAAGAGGGATTCAGTAGGGTGATTCCATTTCACTGAAACTCTTCAGCGCCACCCTCTAGAATGTCATGCGACAATTAGAATGGGAAGCAGTGGGAGTGAAGATAGACATTTGGCAACTACTCCACCTCTGCTTCACTGATGACATCATTCTAATAACACCAAACATAGCCAACTGGCACAAATGCTGGCTGACTCTGACTGTGAATGTGGAAAGGTAGGTTTAGAGCTGAATATGAATAAAATAATGTTCACGAACTACGAACTAGTTCCAGATGCTCCATTAACTCTCAACAGAACAAACATCTCTGAATGCAGCAGTTATGTGAACCTATGTCAAGAACTCAACATGATGAATGACCTGAGCTGCGCAGGAGGAAGAGAGCAGTGTGGAATGCCTTCAAAAGCATCGAAGTAATAACTAAAGGACAAAGAACCTCCAGGTCTGGGCACATCTCTTCGACTCCACCATTCTCCCTTCATTAACAAACACCTCAGAGACCTGGGTCCTATAAAAGCAGGATGAGAACGCTCTTTGGGTCTCCCAAAGAAGAATTGAAAGAGCTATGCTTGGAATGTAAGGCATCACTCAAGTGAGTGAAGGAATGTGGAGTTCCAACCTCCATCGTTGTTCGAGAGTCAGGGATGCTGTCTCACTTGCCAAGGTGTAGAAAATCAGATGGGCTGGACATGTAATACAATTTGGATTTGACCGACCACTGGACTAGAGCTGTAATCAAATGGATCCCAAAGGACATCAAAAGATCACATGGCTGCCCACGTACATGATGGTCAGACTGCTTCATCAAGACCCTGAACAAATGAGTTGAGGCTCTTCATGTTCCTAGAGCAAGCAGATGCCATTGGACTACACTGGCAGGTCTTAGAGACAAATGGAAACATTACTGGTGCCAACTCGAGCAAATTGATCACTATCACTATCACTATCTTCCCGTTCATCATCTATTTGCTAGAGCGGGCACCAGTAATATCTCCATATGTCCTGTCTCATGCTAGTAGAACCCAAAGGCATCCGCTTGCTCCAGGAACATAAAGAGCTCTCAAACCATTATATCAGGTCATGGGAATGACCTAATATAAATGTTACTGGTATTTGGAATATCAAATACGACATGAGAGCAGCTTGTCAGGCTTGTCATGCGGGTGGCATACTCTTGTAGTCACCTCTAAATAAAGCATTTATTGATGAACCAAGTGGCTGCTAGCGGCCGGGCGAGCTGGGCTGTGATAGTCTGGTCTGCTGGGTGGAGTTGTGACGAGAGGGAAGTCCGGATGTGGAAAATGGAGGCTCCCATGGAGTTGGGGAGGGGGGGGTCATCTGGCTTGTTGTGAGGCTCTGCTGTGGTGGCAGGCCAGAGCTAGAACCCACCATCCCTACCGGGGCACCTCATGAGCGTCTGGGCACAGGGAGAGCAAGTAGCAGCTCTGCCCCATGTCTGAGAGTCTCTGGTTCAGCATACCTGGGCCGGATTGAAAAAAAAACTGCTGCAGGGTGGGTGGCGATGATGGATAACTGAATGTCAAGTGATCAAGTGATTTATCTTGGTTATCACTGAACAAGCCTTGACTATTATATAATAAAATCTCAAGATTTTCCAGTTATTTATTTTATTCTGGCATAAGTGCTCCAAACATTTGAAGCCTAATCATGATTCTGTTTAAATTGCTACTTACTGATGCGTTCACGTCACTTTCAAGATATAAATTTGAATCTTTTGAGTAGTAAAATGAATGTAAAGGACTTCTTGATAAGGGATATAGCTAAGAAGCATAGTTGATGTCTTTACTTTAAGCATTTTAGACATGTCCCATTTTCCTCCTATTTCTGGACTGACTTTTGCACTTAGAGTGATGTCAAGTCTTTCTTATAGTTTCTGGGTTGCCTGAAACATCTATTTCATTATAAAACTTAACCTAGTTAGAGACAAAAACGAATTTGGGCTTAAGTTGCTGTTTTAAGCCTGGACAGAGGAAGGTCCTGTTGTGGTTCTCAGTGACCACAAATCACATCTGCATAGGAAATGAAAGTCAGGTCTGGTTCTGTATTATTGTAAATTATTCATTGTATTTCATCTGCTTGAGCTATTTTATTTGAAAGTGCAAATAATAAAATTACTATTAGGGTTATATCCTCCTTATAAAGCAGTGTTTTTATCTAATATTTAGTTCATTTCCAAATAAATAATAGTTATTTCCTCAATTATGGAAAAATATTTGCTTTTCAAGATTCACCCTTTATAAGAGTTGGTAATTCATGAAATTACACCTAGTTGATTATGCTTCAAATGCTTTTTGCATCTTTCTGATTTACCAAGGATATTTTAAATTGAATGGTTTGAAAGTTACATTACAAAAGACACTGATCAGGTCCTTAACAAAAAATAAATCAATTAATCAATTTAAGGAACCTTTATTATCTCCTAGCATATTTTACATTTAAAGATACCGATGGAATAAAATCAAATTCTTCCTTACATTTCAAACTTTCGTTCTTCCAGCAGGGCTGTCCGAGCTTTTGTCCTGCCGGGCCGGGCTCCATGCGGCACTGCCACTGCCAGATTGTTCATCTCTTTGAACTTTGGAAATTCCTTATGCATTAAGGATAAGGAATATCCTGCCCCTCAAGGTGTTGCAGGTGTGGCTGTGGTGCCCGGCTGCATAAGCAGGTGGCAGACAGGAGACAGGCTTGTCTACACACCCCAGGGCTCTGCCCAGTGCGTGGGCCCTGGATGGTGGATGGTCTGACATAGAAAAAGACTGGGCCCCTTAGGATGAACCCAGAGTAACAGCAGAGCCTGGCAAGCTACCCGGGGCGTATTCAATATGCTAAAAACAGTAACAATAATGGATCTCATTCTCAATGAATGGAGACGTTACTTGGCACCTGCTCGAGCAAAATGGATGAACAACAGGAAGACAAGTGATACAAGTGACAAATGATTTCAAACTTTGTTTAATTTTCCTTTCTCTTCCTTTTTTCTTTTCCCTCTTTCTGTTCTCTTGTTTCCTTCTTACTTCCTTTCCATTCTCCTACTTTTCTCCCTCTCTCCCTTTCTCTTTTCCTCTTGTATAACAAAAATATTCTACAAGAATTTATTTTATTTTGAAGAGAAGAGGTTGGGGACGACAGCTAGCAGTGCTCAGTACCAATTCCTGGCTCTATGCTCAGGAGTGACACCTAATGGCTCTCAGGAGATCATACATGGTGCCCGATCAAACCCAGGTCAGTCACATGCAAGGCAAACTCCTCATCCCTTATACTATCTCTTCAGCACCTACATGATGTGGCTTTTAAGAGGAAAGTGACATACAATGAAAAATAAAGGGAACAACAGGGAACAACAAAAGTAGACATTTTACAGACATAAAATAAGTAAATAAGTTGAGACATTTTTAAACAAAGAAGTAAATAAGAATGACTATACACCAATGGGATGATTTGAATTATGCATAAGCAAAGGAGCCTCAAAGACTAATGAGGACCCCAATATGATCTACTGTTTACTCACAATGCCATGAAAGCATTCACACTTTAGTGATGGTGAGATGTTTCTATTATACGTAGTAGTTGTGTTAGTGCAAAAGGTTAGTTAGCTAAAAGGAAATAGCAACATTAATTGCAATTGTTATTGCTATTTCCATTTATTTTTAAGGAGTTACATCCCGTAACTCTTCCCCACTGTGTAAGCCTGATGTTTCAATATTCCACCATTGCTTCTGGAAGTCCACTGGGGTCACATTGATGGTGCTGGGAGGGGGACCCAAGATGTGTGCATGAGAAGCATTTGACCAAAGCTTGTGCTGCACTTGAGATTCCACCACTTTTTATTTTAAAACTTATGGAAAGTAAATGTTAGCTTGAATTGACATATTTTATTAATGTCCCTCTATAAAGTAGTAGATGGAATCTACTACTCTCTACTACATCTCTTTGTAGAGTCCCGCTACAAAGTAGTAGAGGGCTCTAGTACATCTCTTTCTCCCGGATGCAGATTTTCTTGTATTTATGTTATTTATGTTATAATTTCTATTTTTAAAAAATGGGGAGAAGAAATGAACAGAAACTTCAGCAAGGAAGAAATTCGAATGGCCATAAAACATATGAAAAAATGCTCATCATCACTAATCATCAGAGAGATGCAAATAAAAACAACAATGAGATACCACTTTACACCACAGAGACTGGCACATATTCAAAAGAACAAGAACAACAAGTGCTGGCGTTGGTGTGGGGAAAAGGAACACTCATCCATTGTTGGTGGGAATGCCAGCTGGTACAGCCTTTCTGGTAAACCTTTCCTTAAGGGCACATTGAGATACCCTTTTATTATCTCTTTAAAATTATTGCAACTGATAATATTGCATCTGGTTGTGTTGTTCCATTTTCTAACTCAGTACTCTGACACTATCTCAGAATGTATCTTCAATAGATATTTTTACAAATGTCATCCAAAACTTATGTGAAAGAACAAATATATACTGGTACAATCCAAACAAACTAAAACAGAAAGTTGGTTGGTAGTCTACTTTTTTGTAATAAATTATGCTATGCCTTGTTTAGCTGGCAACTTCCTAGTTTGTTGCTCAGGTGATTCACCCAGTGGTGGATGGATGACCATCTGTTGCTAGGGATAGAACCTAGGCCTCCAGCATGCAATCTGTGTTCCTCTGTTCCATGCCTTCATGCTATCTCTGAGGTGTGATTCATTACCTAATTAGTTCCTATAACTTCACAGATATAGTTTATTGTATAATTCTTTAATATTAAGGTAAAAACCCCAAATCAGATTAATAAATTATGCAGATAATATTAAAATCATGACTAAATAATTAGCAATCAATCATATTTTTGTTTGTTTTGTGCCATCTAAATCCAGATGTATTCTGGATTACTACCTTGGCCTTATGTTCTGGGTATTACTCCTGTGCCATATGTAAAGCTGGGTCTTGATTATGGGGTGGCAGTATGGAAGGCAAGCGTATAACTCTTCTACTAACTCTTAGACCCCAAAACAGTCTTTTATGATGACAAAATTAGGGATGACAAAATTGGTGAGAATTTTAGCTCATACTTCAACTCTTAATATATTTTAATGCCAAGTAGTTATATTTTACTTCAATAATTTTGATTATTTTCATAAAATTTTCTGCAACTGTTTTTAATTTTATTTATTATTATCTCATTTGGAAGCCATTTTCTGGGCCTTCTAGTTTATAGTCTTGATTCACTGTTCTTTCTTTCCAAATGCTTTTAAGTGGTAATTTTGGCTTCTTCAGAGAGAGGATATAATATGAGAGTAGTGCCTATTTATCTAGACATTAAAAGTGGACATTGGTATGTCCTCTTAGGTTTGCACTTGCTTTGTGCATAAAACAGTCACCTCTGTTCAAGGTTCAGACGCACAAAGATATTTCTGCCTCTCAGAAGTGGTGGTGGTGGTGGTGGTGGTGTGTGTGTGGTGTGTGTGTGTGTGTGTGTGTGTGTCTGGGTGAGGGCAAGAACACAAAAAATTTTGTAGACTAGTAGGGAAAATAAAATAAAAACGATGCTTCTATCAGAATTTTACCAGATTTCTGAGCTAAAGTACTCTAAGCTAGAAGAGAGTGAGAACACATATTTATATAACTAAGAAATCAAAAGTTCTAGATAAGAAAATTTGGCCTGTAAAATTAGCATTCAAATATAATTAAAATGCTAATTTTGCTAATTTCGGGTTTTCATAATAAACCAAAAATCCCAACAGACTTTACCACCACTTAGCATGTTCTACTAGAATGAAAGGTGTTCTACATGAGAATTAAGGGGGAAGGAAATCATTAGTAAGGGGATAAAGGATGACAGAGCCATCAGAACAGATTCTATGTCACATGTTATAAGACAAA